>LN891147.1:89181-163531 GCA_900010015.1 Tuber aestivum
GCAGGAAGGGCCAGGAAAACCGCTGAGAAATCCCAAGAAGACAAAAGAAAGGTTAGTAGCAAGCCACATAGGCCCCGAAGGGCGAGTCCACTCATTCAAGCGGGAAGCGACGCACGAAGCGCGCTAAGATAGGGGGCCCCCCCCAGACCGACTCCAAGGAGACAGTGCAATACCATGGAGGGAAGGAGGAGACCAGCCGGCCGTGGGCGATAACCGGGGGGAGGGGAAGGTGTAGCAGTAGGGTGCCAGCCGATCCGACCGTAGGGAGAGGAGGGCGGAGGGGTAGACCCAAAGACCTTGAACATCGTCTATCGGTATCGCGTTCGTGTCTGACTAGGCAGCCTCTTAGGGGAACAAGAGAATGGGGAGATCGACCGTAGCCTGTTGGCTGTTCTCCCCTACTGCAACTGTAGTCCCGGCCGTCTGACGATGGTGGTTAAGGGGTTGCCGACCGTGGGAAGGCTAAGCGAGGCCAACCCAAGGGGAGGAGAGGACTCCCCACCACGCGTGGGGGGAGGAGGAAGGAGGAGTAAGGAAGATCATCAACGGCCGCCTGGGCAAAGCATAGCAGGTGTTTTACCGCGTCTCTCATGTAGTCCCTTGTTCTGGGAGAGATAGCATCACTGTAGTGGAAGGGATCCCACCACCTGCTAGCCAGCCGAGGAGGGCCTCCGACTGACCAACCCCCAGGGAGAGAGAGGGCCCTGCGACGGTAGACCGAAGTCAATACCCCGGGCGTGAAAGGATAGCGGAGCCAGCCTCTCCTAGGCCGAGACCAAAGGCAGGAGTGGGCAGGAGGGTGGAGAAAGTTTCGCGACGAAACAAAAAACTCACGATAAAAACCATGGTGTTGAGTTTTCAATCGCCGGAGGTGTAGCGGAGACGGAGGATGTTCTGAAAGCTAAGGAGGCACCTCGATATTTATATTCCGCGTCTGGGTGGTCGCGGGCTACATCTATCTTATACCAAACAATGTACCCTTTCCTATTTCCTACCCTTACTATCCTAATGGGCATCCGCTTGACCCTGATAAACTTTGCGTCTGGCTCGGACCACGGTTTCCATGCGTTGTCGTGTTTCCGTGAGGGTGTTTGAAACCTCTCCGGTGAAAATGCATGATCTCTTCGTCTCGGAGGTTTAAGTACAAGTGAGTGGTCTCGCTTCGAGCCAGCTCGCTGTCCTCCTAACTCTGACTGCAGTGATCAGCTCCGTCGAGAGACTTATCAATGCACGGTTGACTTCGCAACTTGACGACATTAACATTTGAGGACTTTCCGCCGCGATCGGACTAGTCAATGTCGTGGGAAAGTCCCTCAACCATAGCTAGGCCTCCGGTTGGCTCTATACTATGTGAGCGTAAGACTAGGCTCCGTGCCTCGTCCATATGGGCACGTCCCGATAACTCATTGGACTGTTGGTGATTTTGTCCCAACACTTTCTGTCCATGTCTGAGGTGGTCAATCTCGCTTAGCCTGTAGCTCCATCGTTACCCTTCCGATTGACTCCGTTCCACTTTTCAGACACGGCCTGATGTCCCCTCTTATATATCCTGCGAACGGCTTTCGGTCGGACGGACGGCGACGACGTATACGGTGTCATGAAGCATGCTTTGTTTCAACCGGTTTATACTGTCGGGACACCAAATTCCGGCGACTCTACTACTGCGCGCAGGGCAAACGGCGGAGCCGGAGGGGGGTGTTGGCCATGGATTCTTCGCGGTTTTCAGGAGGTCTGTGCGCGGGGAAGGTCTGTGTGTTTATATGTGTAACATAAGCAGAACCAAATGCTTTCCACATCATTAGCAAGCACTCGATATCCGTCCAACAAAACTCCTTCCCGACCAAATCACGTTTCAGAAGTCATTGTCTCTGCTGAAGGCTTAACGGATTTACCCTCTAGTCAATCAAATTATTCAACAAATTCTACTCGTTCGTGTATTCAACTTGAGGTACCAAGAAGAAGAAGACTTGCAAGCTCTCATGATGGTAGTACTAGATTAGAGCGTTTGGAGGTGAACTCGTTTAATCCTGGTATGTGTAGTTACCTAATTTCCATAAACCTGGTAAAATCTCACTACACAAATGGGATCCCTGTTACAAAACCATCTCTGAAGCTAACAAAAGACCCCATGCAGTTAGTTCAACCTATTTTAGTAGCAACAATGCCTCTAGCTTATGGGCTGGAACAATCGCAGAAACTCAAATGGAACTCCCCGTCCTCCGTTAGCAGCCACCATCCACACTATCTACCCGTCGACAGCAGGTACCTCAGCCTGCCCCAAGCCTGAGTAGCATTTTGACTTCACTAGATAGTTCCTTCTTTCCCGAGGAGGATTCCTCAAATTACCACAACCGTGGAGAATCGTCTTCAAGATATCGCGTATTGCCATCATCGCCCTCGCTACTGTCCCAGGAAAGTCCACCATCTAGCAATTCTTCATGAGTCCATGATATTAGTACTATTTCACCTACTATTCATGCCACGAATGAGCCTAAGACTACCCCTACAACTGCCCACGATTTTACACCAAGGTCCTTTATTCATTTCCATGGCTCTACTGCCGGTGTTGGACTGGCCAAACGTTGGAGCTGTAAATATTGTATGTTTAGTTCCTTTCTGTATTCACTAACAATCAGTTTGTATTTTAGCTGGCAAATAGATAATAACAGTCAGAATCAGGTAAAAAACACTGTGCATCAAATGGAGGGACCAGTAAACCTGCTGGCCATTTGCGGAATCAACATGCCCGACAACTACACGAATCATCTCACCCAGGAACAGTTCCAGTTGCCGGTCCTGGTGCCCTTATTACTGCTTTTGCCAGAGTTAGAAGCGCCCAACAAGAATCCTTTACAAAGGATTCCGCTGATAGACTGCTTCTCAACTGGGTAATCTATAGCAACCAAGCATTCACGGCTATAGAGCATGATTCATTCCGCGAATTGATCCAGCACATTCAACCAAAGTATAAACTACGTAAGAGTGCGAACACAATTAGATCCTGGGTCATCACGAACTATAATGATCAAAAGAATGAAGTTCGACTAGAAATAACCAGTGCTAATACACAGATTCATTTGTCGGTTGATGGGTGGACCTCCCCACATCTGAGCATGAGCATTCTCGGTGTTGTCACCCACTTCACTAGTTCACGTGGAGTACGTCAAAATCTCGTCCTAGCATTGCGTGAAATTCAAGGCGCCCATACCGGTGAAGCTTTAGCTGATATTGTGGTTACTGTAATTAAGGAGTATGACCAATCCGACCTCTCCTCCTATCTGCACAAAATTAATTTGATAGCTAATGATAAAAATATACTAAATAGTTACAACTTTTTGAATAACGTAGGTTACTTTCAAATGGACAACGCTGGAAATAATGGAACAATGATACGATCAATTGCCCGAATGCTCACAGACCACGATGTTTCTTATAATCCCGAAAACCGGCGCCTCCGATGTATGGGACACGTATTAAATCTCTCAATTAAGTCCTTCTGGTTTGGGGACTTGGCTGACTTAAATGACCTACTCAATGTTATAGTGGTCACGGATGAGACCATGGCACAATGGAGGAAAATAGGGCCATGGGGAAAAGCTCACAATATTACCGCGTATATCAGATCCTCTGTTCAACGAAAGCAGCAACTTCGCCGCTTAGGTGCCGAAACCTTACCACAAGCTGGCAATACTACCCGGTGGAATTCCGGGCTTAGTATAATTCAAAGCCTGTTGAGAAATCGGGAGGCAGTACATTTCTTTTGTTTAAATAATACTGATTTGGAGCAGGATACTTTAACTGAAGAGGATTGGATTGAACTTCAAGCTGCTGTACGTATATTGCAACCATTTCTTCGATCCACATTAGCACTGGAGGGCAAGGCACCGAATTTGTGGGAAGTTATCCCGGAGATTGACTACCTTGCAGGCATCTACCGGTTGGTTATTACTCTCACTATATCTTACTTGCAGATATAAGGGGCCTAGCCTAACTAACTTTATAGTGATGTGATTAGAGAACACAATCCTGAGGCTCATCTTTCCCGTGCGGCACAGTTAGGATTGGCAAAGCTGCGGGCATATAGCACTAAAATACGTGAAATTCCTGTGCACATCGCAGCCGTAGTTTTGGATCCCCGGCAGAAGTGGGATTATTTCGATTTGGGAATTGAACAAGGAGATTGGACTATTCGCGAAGTTCAGACAGCCAAGGAAACTGTACAACTACTATGGGAAGATCAGTACAGGGTTACCACTGGAAGTTATTTACCAGGCAGGGATAATACATCAGGTATTGGGAATGCAGAACCAGGAGGCTTAGGACTAGTGGAGGAGGAGGAGGAGCATTATCGCCGCTGGCAGGCTAAAAGGCGCCGTGTCACACCTGGTCAGTACCATAATCTCATCCTTTCTATTAATATTCTGTATATTGTATTCCTAATTCACCTAGCCTGTGATCCTCAGATGATGCCTTTACGAGATATATCCAATCTCCTCCTGAACCCGATATCCATTCACCATTCCACTATTGGCTCAATTGCGCAAAGTCTTCAAACCCACTTGCTCCAATGGCCCTCGATATCTTTTCCATACCTGCAATGTCCGCCGATCCGGAGCGATTATTTTCTGGCTCCAAACAGGTTCTCAAAGACACTCGTAAGCGGCTCAAGAGTGATGCCTTAGAGGCCCTAGAATGCCTTAAGTCATGGGCGAAGGAGGGAATTCTTCTGTCAAATGTCTACAGATTCAACACCTTCCCCGAAGATGACTTCCTGTCGGATTATGGTCTTGTGAAGGATCTCTGATAGTGTAGCTTTCTTGGTCCTGTTACGAAATATGGGACCTCAGTTTTCTTCCATCCCCAAACCCCCGCCGCCATCTTTTTATACCCCCTATATCATGTTATTCAATTACTTCCTATATGAAATCTCTGTACCTTACTGTTTCTCTCTTTGTTTCTTTTGTATTCACACTGCTAGTATATTATCACCACACTCTGTATTCCTTCATTCATAGTTCTTTTTCTTTATATCTCCTTCTCCTTTATTATTAGCCATAGATTAATAATTCTGCTCTCAAAAATTGCTATTCCTCTATTCATATCTATAAAATTCTATTCTCTGCAGGCAACTTGCCCTCCAAGCGTAATTCAGCGCCTCACTTGTAATCTTTTCATTAGGACTGGTCAAATACTGGTCTAGACTAGACCGGACCTCGAGTGCTGGTCAGGTCTAGTCAGCATCATCCATGATTGTTGGACGTCCAGTCCTACCCTTAAAACCAGACCGGTCTGACCATTCGGAACCCTGGGCTAGGTTGATAGAGGCTTTTTCAGCACAACAGTTGGGATCCTTGAAAGATTCTGCGGCGGTGGATCCAATGACATTGGCCCAGCGGTCATTGGTTCCCCCGTCAACCTGATAGGGTTGGATCTGAGGGTTTGAAAGTGAAAATGTATTGGGAGGGAAAACTAACTCACTGAGCTAATGAAAATAAAGTTCCATAGTGGGCTTTTCCTGTTCTATTTCCTCTCTTTACATCTATCTTTTGCCTAGCTCTGGTTGGGTGGCTGGGGGTGTGTGCTGCTATGTGTGCTGGTAATGGAAGCAGCTTGTTCACAGTTTAGCTATCATGGAGGGGTATGGTTGTGCGCTCCTGGCGGCCAAAGAATCTGGCCCTCTACTACCACTTACTATGTTTTCCTGTATAAATCCATTCTGTGTGGAAAGACGTGAAGCGACCTTACACAAAGGTGAAAACATCTGATGAATACTGCGTTCCAGAAGATTCACATATCGAAAGACTCTCTAGTATTCCAAAGCATAGCAAGCCATTTACTACTAATACCTGGACTGAAGTTCAACTTATCTCCTCAATCTAACCTGCACATCACTCGCCATGCAAGGAGTTCGTGATGGAGTTGAATGCACTGTTACAAGGACAACTCTAACAAATATGAGGGTCTAGGTTATAATAACGAAATGATGAAGGTTGAAGCCTTTAGAACTAATCGGCAATTTTATTCGGTGTTGTAAATCCCTACAGAGTCACCACAACAGCCAACATCGTTAACATACATTGGGGCTAAGAACTTGGAGTTGGTTTCCCGGTCAGTCCGTTTTAATTGGTAGAGTTTATAGCCAAAATATGTTTGAAGATTTGGGTAAAGGCTTGGTACTAAGCATTTCTGTGCAATATAATGGTTTAATATACTCACCCAGCAGTCTTTTATTCAACTTGTATTATATCGCACTAGGATTCTCTCAGCGCCACACCAAGGGGAGCAGGGTTAAAGGAAAGTGGGAATAGCGAAGGGCTGGCGTCACTTTGGTGTGATAGCGAGATATCGTTGTGCGGTGTGTTAGGATTTGGCTTATAAATCGAGATGTTTCCGTGGGTCGAGGGCCAGGGTAAGCAAGGTGGAGGTTTTAAGGTTTGTACTTTGGGCTCTCAGGATTATAATAGATGAAAAGGTGAGGGTTTGCCATTAGAATGTATCCCTAGCGAGCTCTATAAGCTCCGGCTCAATTCCGCACACTTACAGAGGCCCATTACACCGCTGCTTGTTCCCACAATGTCTCACGGCGAGAAGAGGAGGGAAAAAGGTGATGAATGTTAAAATTCATGAAGGTTCCCAATGAAAATAGGTTACCGCGATCATCTGGGTTGCAGTTTCGGAAAACCTAGTTGGAGGTGCATTAGTTTGTTTGGAGATTGCCAGAGATTTGTGAAGCGTGTATTGTTTAGAAGTATAGCGTAGCGAGAGTGTTTGGAGGGTTTCAGCCATGAGGATAGTGAGACGATGGCTTGTATGAGATTAAGGTTTATTGGGGCTGTGACTGGAGGATGTCGCACTATGATGATTAGGAAACATGGAAGAAACTCTATGAGTGTTAGAACTGTCGGAGATACTGGGATGGATAGAAGGCCAGAGGCCTTGACTGAGTGGAATGGGGGAAACTGTATCAGAAGAAGTTGGAAGGGAATGGCCTGGACGAGTTGGAACAAGATCAGAAGTGGAGACTGGGAAAAGTTGAGGCAGTGTATATATAGGACACCTCCGCCGACGTAAAAACAATAAGAACCACAATACACTCTTATTCCAACATAGTCTAAATTTCTTAATGAAGAGGTTTCATTCATGGCGCAGAGGTTCGCTTCACCACACACCATGTTTAGTCGGCCCCCTCATCATAGCATGTGCTGGTCGGTTGGTCGGGCAGGCGGGCGGGCGGGAATATGGTGCCGTCACGGCCTATCACTTGGTATCACGCCTAGCACGTACCTATTGTCAAAGACGGATTGCGGCATGAATACATCGGGTGTATATAGTGGCTCCATGTTGCTTGGCCTTGCCGATCTTAGGCCTAAACGTGCAGTATAGCCGGCTATGAAAAGATGTAAATCATTGTGAAAGAAAAAGGTAAGCAAAATAAGAAAAATATAACGAAATACAAGCACCACTATGATTGACCCTCTCCCCGCGGAAACTCCTTATCTATTCCCTAAACATGTCTTCTCATTCGCAATTACTCCCATGCCATTGTTACTACCATGGTTTAAATGGCCCTATACCTTATAGCTTTTGCAGGGTGGAAGGGCTCCTGCTGGGCCGAAACACACCTCTGGGCCTTGCTGGCACTCCCCAGCTTTCGGGAATACTAGAGACTTGGGTAACCTTAGTGAAAGCAATCGCGAGCGTTCTTCTTTATGGAGTGGCCACCTTTCCTATCTGCCGCCGGTGATCCCCCCCCTCTTCAGCTAGTAGATTGCCGGTATTTGACCTTGTTGGGATTCGTTTTAGTAAGGGTAGAAATGGACCGATGCGAGAAATAGACACCCCTCTTATTTTGCGACCATTTCTTTGTGCTAATGATTTCCAGGCTCTTGCTATTCTGCAGCTCGCATACTATGGGGAGACAAAGCGTGGGTATCTCGTTAGTACCCATGCGTAGAGTTCGTCTTCAGCACGTGACTTGATATCCTCTGGGATTGGACTGTACGTGCCATCTCGATCGCCCAATTTATACTATTTGTAGAGATGCCTCGCTTCTGCCTGTGCTCGATCCCCGCCCGAGGGAGTTACTTGGCCATCTATCTTTAGGTGAAGGATTTCCCATCAGATTCCCCGTCTTTTTCTCGGTCCCGCCGGTCCGCCCCCTTTTTTTCATGCTGCAGTTCTGCAGCACGTACCTTTATCTCATCTCCAGCTCCTTTGCCAATTGCCATAGCTTCGCATCCCGTCAATAGTCTTCAGTTTCAGTCCCAAAACCATAACAAAAGTACAAGGGGGCAAAGGGTGGGAAGGGATATACTCATACACGTTCTGGACACCCATACAGGTTCACAGAGTTACCCGAACTCTACTCCTGCCTAGTGAGGCATGAGTTGAACTAGGAGCAGGTGAATAAATTTCTTCCGTGCGAGTTCTACCTCCCAGGCAGTGAGCTATACGTTCGCCATATATAACTAAGTGGTCCTTAGAGCCAACAGCACTCATGCAAGACAATGGATAACCCACTACTTGAACTCTGAGGGTAGGAAAGGGTCTGGCGAAGCCTTGGCTACCAACTACGTAGAAATCCCATTAGCTACACCTGCTAGACTTTCCCCTGCACCATAATCATATTCAAGACGTTGAAAGAGGCTCTCTGTCCTGTTACCCAACGACCCATACCGGTCACCAGGTCGGAGAGGTTTGGTTACCAAGATCACAGCTTTGCAGTACATGTTGGAAAATTGTTTCGTATTACGCGTCAACCTGTAATTGTCAGCGAATTTCGTTTCCGGGAAAATTGCAGTGTCAAGTAAGTGCAAAAGGCTGCAAAACCAGAGCCACCCCTACTTCTAGCACACAACTCTGCGAGACATCATATCGCTACCCCTTATACGTCTCTTCTAATAGGCCTTCCGCAATATTGGCCTCGCAGATTTCTCGACTTCTTACCCACGCCAGTTCTCAAGTCACCCCCACAATTCCATTTCCGGCAGCCACCAAAACCAGCAATGTCTGTGAATCGCTCTCACTGGCGTAATGTCTCCTTTTATGATGCTACCAATCCCGACCAGGCTCTTGGAGGCGTTGTCCAGAATGGGTCTATAACCGAGGCAAATTTTCTTGACATGCTAGGGATCTTACTTGTGAGTGACGGGAGCCCTCTGCGTGTTCAAGAGCGGATATCGAGTCATATCATATCCAGAACGGACCTGCCTCTTGAAACAGGAGTGTATGATATTTATTGCGACTGTATGTGCTATATTTCCCTTGTTTATTGGGCGGCCCAATTGCTGATTTTGTCAGCCTCTGTCCTAGTCAGCAATGAGCTTTGGATACGCCGGGAGGTTTCTCACAACGTCACCGGTAGGGATCGTACATTCTGTCATAGAATCCGTAATCGTGATCGGAAATGCGTTATTTCACGAATGGCAAATCCTGAACTTGGTATCAAGGCTCTTGACTGGTCCGGTTACGAGGCTGCCCATATCTTCCCTCTTGAGCATGAAAGCCATTGGGTTGAGTATAATTATGGACGGTGGATTACAGACATGAACGATAGCACCAGATCTTCGAAGGTCAACTCATCTCAAAACGGCTTCCTTCTCCAGTCCAATATCCATGACATTTTTGACCGGTACCTCTTGTCTGTTAACCCAGACGACGGTTACAAGGTTGTTGTGTTTGCGGTCGACCGGCTTGGGCTTGATGGTAGGATTCTAGATCTCATTTGTCGATCCACGGCGATCCTCACCGTGTCTCTGACGAACTCCTCAGATGGCATTTCTGCCAATCAGTCCTCGCGAATATGAGAGGAGGAGGAGAACCGATTTTCGAAGATGCCTTTCAACAAGGGCCCGATCCGGTGGGGGAGATTCTTGCTGGTCCGTACACCGACGAGAGATCTAAGTTCGAAATACCTTCTAGTTTGCTAGGGATTTCCTAACGGCAGCTGTTTCAATTGCCCGGAGACTTTGTGGCTGTGGGTTTAATAACTCTGACTAAACGATCATTCGCTTTTTTTTTCGGAGGCCTGGTGGGGACATGATAGGGATTTTAACTGTTAAAATAGATGAGCATAGTGCATATCAACAAAATATTCTAATGAAAATACTCTCCAACCGCGATTTCTCTTGCTTTATCTTTCTTTTCTTTGCACTTATATTTAGGCCAGCACTTTTTTGATGGCTGGGGCGGTTACTGTACCCGTGGTTAAGGAAAAGGACAATATTGTTGTGCAAAACTTGAGGTAAATGACGAAAACACAGGTTTCACATACCCCAAAACCAGAATGTGGTCCACAGAATCGCAGGCCATCAACCGAAATATGAGACATCACTGATATCTCGTATATGTCGTTCACCATATTGCCTCACATAAACCTGAATATTACTCGCTGATGTAAGGTGTTCGCTATGAAGCGAAATAGATGATGACAGAAAGGCATTCTACAATGTGTTGGACCTGGAAGCCTATCAGGCTCGTGGGTGGGCCTGTGGGAGTAAGATGCGGAGGTAAAATGTGGAAATCTCAATTGACGCCCATAACTGTGAATATGAAATACAAAGGTGTAGGAAGTGTTCCTGGTCGCATATTATGTCAGATCTGGCATCAACCAGAAATGCCACTTCAAAAAGCAGAATCGAGTTTGACGCACTTGAGCATATCTTTATCCAGAGCCGAAACAAGGGTCGCCTTTAATGAGGATATCTGTCCTGGGACCTACTTGAGTGTATTGGTCACCAAGCCCGACTGGTTGTGTTGCCAAAATCTGAAGTTGGTTGACAAAGTTTAATGGGTAAACACGTGATTGTCGGCGAATTTTATTGGTTGGAGGGTCGGGGTGCCAGGTAGGCAACGGCATAAGTTAATCAAGGCCACACCCATTCTTGTCGAACTGTGACGCTCTCAAGACCACACACCGTTACCTCCTTGCAATCTCGCGGACCTTATCTCACCACCCCACCGCCTCTGTTCTGATCTGACCACAATTTATCAACCCCTACCAAAAATGTCTCGGAATCGCTCTCTGCTACGTAATGTCTCCTTTTATGATGCTACAAACCCCGAAGAGGCTCTTGGAGGGCTGGCCCAGAATGGGTCTATAACTGAGGCGAATTTTCTTGACATCCTCGGAATCTTACTTGTTGTTGACGGGAGCCCTCTGCTTGTTCAGAGGAGGATATCGAGCCATATCGTATCCAGAACGGACATGCCTCTGGAAACAGGGGTGTACGATATTTATTGCAACGGCATGTGCTATATTTCCCTTTATGAGGCGGCCCAATTGCTAATTTTGCCAGCTGCTATCCACGTCAGCGATCAGCCTTGGATACACCGTTTGGTTTCTCGTTACAGACCTTCTGGGGGAGATACGTTCCGTCACTGGCACGAAATCAGTAATCGCCACCGCAGATGCGTTGTTTCAGGAATTGTAAATCCTGAAATCTGTATCCAGGCCCACGACTGGACTGGCTTCGAGGCTGCCCATATCTTCCCTCTTGAGTGTGAGAACCATTGGACCCAGCATGGCTATGGACGGTGGATCACAGATATTGATGATGCCGCCGGATCTTCAAAGATCAACTCACCTCAAAACAGCTTTCTTCTCCGAACTGATATCCATCAAATGTTCAAACAGTACCTCTGGTCCGTTAACCCAGACGACGGCTACAAGGTGGTTGTATTTACAATCGACCGTTTTGGGCTTGATAGCAGGGTTCTGGATCCCGTGTGTCGATCCCCGGCCGATCCCCACCGTGTCCCCGACGAACTCCTTCGATGGCATTACCACCAATCAGTTCTCACCAATGTGAGAGGAGCAGGAGAACCGCTCTTCGAGCATGACTTCTCGCCTGGAACTGATGTGGTGGCTGAAATCCTCGCTGGTCCGCATGTACAAGAGAGATTTGAGCTGGAGATTGCGGCTAGGTTAAGAGTGCCTGCTTAAGCGAAATGGTTTCAATCTACTAGACATTTTACAGGTGTGGAGTTAATGACAATGGCCGAGTGATTATCAGCTTTTTCGAAGGAACGATAGGATTGGAACCGCGGTTTTGAAGGTTAAAATGTATTGGGAAGGCAATCTGACCTAGCTAAGCTCATAAAAATTCAATTCCATGGGGCACTTTTCTCGCTTTATTTTCTTTCCTTACAACTATCTTCGCGCTAGCTCTTGTTGCGGGGCTAGGGCCGTTGCTATACTCGAGTATGTACGGGTAAGGGAAGAAAATGGCTGGTTTCACAGTTCGGCTACCATGGAGGGGCTGGGCTGTAGGACCTTCGCTGGAGGGAAATTCACCTCCTACTGCCACTAACTACTCCTTCCAGCACAAATACATCACATGCGGAAAAATGAGAAAGGACGACCCTAAAGACAACTGTGAACCGAAGGTGAAGATGGAATACCACGAGATTCATATGCCCAAAGACTCCAAGGTATTTCCACACTATAGGAAGCCATTGACCACTGATACCTTGACCGAAGTTCGACCTGTTGCCTCACTCTAACCCGCACGTCCCTCGATATGCAAAGCGGGCGTCATGGTGTTGGATGCATTATTAGCAAGAAGACAACCATAACACATGTGAGGGTCTAGGCTATACAGTGATGTAGGTTGAAGCTTTGGCACTATAATGTTCCAATTTCATTCGGAATTATCATACGAATACTTATAGGGTTGCCATAATAATAGCCAACATCATTAATTAACATGCACACCAGGGGGGGGGGCAAGAATTTCAAAGCTGGTTTCACCATCATCAGTCCATTTCACAGGGCATTTTTTACCACAGCCGGAACAGTTTCTTAAACTTGGGCAAAAACACTTGATGTAAAGCGGGTCGGTGTAGTACAGTAGTTAAATATACACGCCCAACAGTCTGTCATCTACTTTAGGTTAGCCTGCGGATTACGTAAACGCTGTACCAAAACCCGACTACGGCCCGAAATTCCCCCCACTGATAAGGGGCCCGTGGAAACTACAACGAGCTGGCACACGATCTTCGCATTACCGGTATGTGGCCGTATCTGCACACACCTCGTCCCAATGACCTCTTAACACCGCCTGCAGACATCTCAGGCCCTCAGAGCTTTATGCCGCCTGTTTTCCTGGCACCTTAGAGGATAGTTTCAACTTGAATATATCTTTCCATTCCGCCTTTCTGTAGGTGGGTCCCAAAGGCCCAATTCGGCTTCAAGCACTTGTCCCAATCACCGAGCACCAAACAAGCAAATATGGTACAAAACAGACTCCACTCCGCACACCCAGAGAGGACCATTACACCATTTTGCATCCGGCCCCCTCCCTGCACAAAACGTGATATCCGATGGCCTTTTAGTAATGAAAATGTAAAGACAGGTGAAATAAGAAGGTTCATTGATGAGCACAGAGGCTTCCCCTCACCCTGCACTATATTTAGTTAACCCTTCTGATGATAAACATGTCAGTCAGCCAGGGGGGGGGGGGAATGATGTGTGATCACGGGATATTACCCGGCGTCACAGAGATGTGTTGTGGCCTGCTTCGTAGTAAATTTTTACCCGGTAAAGATAGTGATTCAGTGTCACCCTGCTTTGTAGATGGTGGGGGCATAACCCGGAGTGAAACTCCAACTTGTAGTATAGCCAGCTATGAAAATGTAAATTCTTTTGAAAGAAAAGTAGAAAAATACAATCCTCCTGTTCTTGTTAACAATCCGCCCCTCTGAACTCTGAAAACCCCTTCCCTATCCCCTGAACATGTTCTCCCATTTTTGCGATAGCTCCCGTATTGTCACTCCCATGGCTAGAAAGGTCCTATACCTTATTAGTTTTTGTCGGGCTCCCTCTAGACGGAAACACACCCTTAGGTCTTGCCCCCTCCTGTGGAGCTTCGAGCGTAATGGAGGCCTAAACAAACTTACTGAAAACGATCGTGAGCGTTCTTATTTATGGAGAAAACACCTTTGCTACCTGCCACACATGATTCCCCCCCCTCCCTCGGGTGGTGGATTGCCGTTGTTTCGTACTAAGGGAGCTACATTTTAGCATAGGTAGAAAATGGACCCATGCGCGAAGAAGGCACACCTTTCCTTTCCCGACATTTCCTTGGTATGATACTAACGATTTCTAGGCTCGTGCCATTCTTTAGCTCGCATACTTGTGGGAGGCAACCCCTAGATATCGTGTTGAGACCCGTGCGTAGAGTTCGTTTTCTGCAGGTCGCTTGGTTTCTTCTGGGATCCCTCTGTAGTGGGATCTTCTCCGCCCACCTTATACTTTTCGTAGAGGTTCTTCGCTTCTGCCTTTGTTCGACCGCCTGGTGAGGGAGTTACTTGGCCATCTGTGGGTGATATTCCGAGGGAAACCATTCCTATGGGTTCCCCTTATTTTTTCGGTCCCTCTGATCCCCTCCTATTTCTCGCCGCAGTTTAACCTCGTTCACCTTTATCTCATCTCCGGCGCTTTTGCCAATCCCGATGGCTTTGCTGGCATCTCGAGGCTGTTCCGACTGTTCTGGAAGTAATGCCGTCTGTAAAACATACTGGATGTGAGGAGAAAGGGGAAGAAAGGTTGAGCCACCGACAGTGCTAGCTCTGGGCACGGGTAAATATATATCTCCCCAGAAATAACAACTTCCGGAACTCAAGGAAACTCAATGAACTTTGAAGCACTCCAACCTGAAAAATCGAGATCTAGTGCGATTTCAAGCAATATGGAACTGTGATGAGATCTCATGATTCTCCTTGATCCCTAAAGCCTGTGTCCTATGCCAACTACGATTTGTGGAACGGCATATGGTGTCAAATAAGCACCCCGTAACCAAATACCTGATATTCTATGCGCGATTGCAAGAGGTGCCGCCTAACTAAAACCCCGTATCATGCCGCTCATCACATATCAGCTTAACCGTCTGCCCTATAGGCAATGCAATAGTACCCAGACCATAGCTTCCACGATAAGACATGGCACTCGCAGCACTCCACTATATTACTAAAGTTTCAGAAAAAGGCTAACAATATTGGCTGGGTTGGTAGGGTATATCAGGATAACATATTTGATTGAATAGCCAACAGGTGATATTTCAGGTACTTTGCTATCCAGGGACCATTCGTTCCATGGTACCCCTTGTCCTTACGAGTTAAGGTGGGGTCAATGAATGGTGAATCTGACCTATCATACGTGGATCCTATGAAAGCAGCAACAAGAAATGAGTACGGATTCAATAATGCCTAAAGAAAAGGAAAGAACTGGGGGATTACCGTGCATGGCGTCCGCCCCGCCCAACCATAGGACACATTGCCAGGAGGGAGGTGGGGGGGGGGGGGGCTGCCCTAGTGTGCACACTAGATAAAGACAAGGGCGGGGATGAGGAGAGATTTGGCATGACCTTTTGATGTGGATATCGCCAGTAGGGTAGCTCTTGAAGATCGAAGAATTTGGTCACGCCAATACTGTGGACACTATCGACTTAGAGCGGGCTCCGCAAGCCCTTTAAGGTAGTACTAGATGGTCACATAGTAGGAGTTGGCTCTCCCCGGTTGAGTGACTACGTATCATAGCTTGGTCACGTGAAATCAGTCACTAAGTTGGGTGTGCATTCGGTGCTTACCTTTGTTCTCTCCCAACCATCTATAGGAACGCAAGCTCAGTTCGCAAACAACCCACCACCAGAAAGCCAGAACTACGCAAAATCAAGAAGGCCCAAGAAATCCTTAGTATGATTAAGAAAGCGCTTAAACCCAAAATATGGCATGGCATTCAGATGCGCGCTTAAAGGGGATACATGTCCTGTGACCTAATTTACTGCATTTGTCACCAAGTGCGAATAATTTCGCTTCTAAGACCCAGGGTTTGTGATGCATTTCGGGTAAACACGTGATTCTCAGCGAATTTCATACGGTTGCCAGATGAGGGTGCCAGGTAGGTGCAACAGGATATTATATAATCAGGACCACACCCACGCCGCCAAACTCGCACAGTCTTCAGACCACGCTTCGTTACCTCTTTAAATTCAACAAGACCTTATCACGCCACCCCACAGTGTCAGCTCTGAGGGGAATTTCTCAACTTCTTACCTCCACCAGTTCTCAAGCCATTCCCACAATCACGTTTACAGCAATCACCAGTACTAGCAATGTCGCCGAATCGTGCTCTACAACGTAATATCTCCTTTTATGATGCTACCAACCCTCAAGAGGCTCTTGGAGGAGTTGTCCAGAATGGGTCTATAACTGAGGCAAATTTTCTTGACATCCTCGGAATCTTACTTGTTGTTGACGGGGTGAGTCCTCTACGTGCTCAAGGGAGGATGTCGAACCATATCGTATCCAGAAGGGACGTGCCCCTTAAAACAGGGGTATACAATATTTATTGCGATGGTATGTGCTATATTTCTCTTAGTTGCTTGGCGGCCCGGGTGCTAATTTAGTAAGCCTCTATCCAAATCAGCAATGAGCCTTGGATACAGCGTTTGGTTTCTCGCTTTGCCTATCGTGAGAAAGATACATTCCGCCGTGAGATCAGTAACCGCGATCGGAAATGCGTCATTTCAGGAATTGTCAATCCCGAGAGCAGTATCCAGGCCGGTAACTGGGCTGGCTTCAAGGCTGCCCATATCTTCCCTCTTGAGCGTGAGGGCCATTGGATCCAGTATGACTATGGGCGGTGGATCACAGACATGGATGATGCCCCTAGATCTTCGAAGATCAGCTCATCTCAAAACGGCATTCTCCTCCTGGCCCATGTCCACCAAGTGTTCCAACAGTACCTCATTTCCGTTAACCCAGACGACGGTTACAAGGTGGTTGTGTTTGACCTGGACCGGTTTGGGCTTGATGGTAAAATTCTGGATCCCCTGTGTCGATCCCCAGATGACCCCCACCATGCCTCCGATGAACTCCTTAGATGGCATTTCCGGCAATCAGTCCTTGCGAATATGAGAGGAGCAGGAGAACCGATTTTCGAGCACGACTTCCCACCGGAGACCGATATGGTGGGTGAGATTCTTGCTGGTCACTATGGGCAAGAGAGGTTTGATTTGGACATAACGGATAGGTTGAGAGAGCTTGCCTAAGGGCAAGTATTTCGATTCTGGAAAGATTTAGCAGCTGTAGATTTCAGGACACTAGCTGAGAAATAATTAGGTTTTCTCGGACGCCTGGCAGGACTGCAGCAGAGATCCCTGAAGTGAAAAGGCAGTGTCAAGGGGAATATCAACTTAGTGGGCTAATCGAAATACAATTCAATTAGTTTTTTATTTTCTCGCCTTACATTTATCTTTAAGCTAGCCTTGTTAGCCGGCGGGGGTGGTTGCTGTATCCCTGATGACGACCTGCTAAGACCGCTCAGGGCCTGTTTGGTTGCGATGGTGTCCCCTTCAGGACCATTCCGTTATGAAACCGTTTGACCGAGAGAAGCGGTTGTTGACAATTTAGTGCCGTTCAATTCCAGGTAACATGTTTAAATTAATATTGTAATGATTGCATGGTAACCGTGCTGTTATGGCTGTTGTGAAACAGAACAGTCGATGCCTTCCTCATTTGCCAAACAGCCACTCTCTTCTCCTATTTTGGAACCGAAGGGAAACGGTCATTTGTATAGACTAGGACTACGGAACAGAGCCATTGCAACCAAACAGGTCCTCGGAATATTAACTCTATTATCCAATCTACGAAACTAGCCTATTATAATAACCGGAATAGAAAAACTCGAGGATTCGCAGCAGTGGAGGGGCACAGAACACTGCGAAATCTGTTCTGTTCATCAAAGCTGCAGGCTGTAACCGAAATCGCAAAATAGGATTGCTGGGGTAGATTCAGTCGTGGCTATTCGAACAGGGTGGTTTCCTAGACCGCACACTAGGCTAGAAAGTCACAGCGGTTAAGACTAGGAGGTAGGAGGGTACTCCAAGGAGAAGGATTGGGTTTTTTTGATAGTTCTGATCGTTTGTCATAAATCACATAACTTTGGAGCTGTCATTTTAATTTCTTTTTTCCTTTCCACCTCCGCCTAAAAAATCAAATCTGACGAGCTTCTTGTGATAAATTTAGTCTACAGTCGCGATGGGTGGTATGTCGCTTCAGCGGGTATGGCGGCAGGGTGGGTACGCAGGAGGTTTATGCTTGGTACTGAACCCTGCGTCATGCTGAGTTAGCCTAAGCGACCTCTTAGTACTCGCCAAAATCCAAAAGTCTGTCCCCGGGGTATAGCCGCCGGTGGCAACATAGCAATTACTCCGCTCTCACAGCCCCGACGACGGGAGAATTGTGTTGATAGCATCGGCCATAAATAAAATATCAACCGGAAAATAGGGTCACTAGTGATGTCCAGAGGGGATGAGAGGTGAGCCCTGTGAGCCCCAATTTTTACAAGCAGGGTGTGGTTCGGTCGGTTGCGCTTAGGTAAAGGTCGGTGACAGACTTTTGATTTTGGCGAGTACTTGAACACGCACCATCCGAGCACCCGCCCTACCCACATACCCGCCAAAGCGACATACCACCCCCCACTTTATAAAAGTATTTTCACCCAACAAGCATGCTCGCTGGCAGCACCTGTTTGGATACAGCAAAACTTTATATTGCCATCCTGATTACATTGATTCTAAGCGGTATTTAGCAATCTACCCCTCCGGGATTTCACGACTGCTTGCTCACACCTACTCTCAGGTCATCACGCTCTTAGGTTTACAACAACAAACCATGTCTCAAAACCACTCTCTCATACGCAATGTCTCTTTCCACGATGCTACCAACCCCGGTGTGGCTCTTGGGGGGCTTTTTCAGAATGGGTCTATAACTGAGGCAAACTTTCTTGACATCCTCGGAATCTTACTTGTCATTGAGGCATCTCCTCTGCATGTTCAAGAGAGGATATCAAGTCATATCATATCCCGAACAGATGCGCGTCTTAAAATGGGAGCATATGATATCTATTGCGATTGTATGTGCTATATTTCCCCATTTACTAGACGGACTAATTGATAATTTCGACAGCCTCTATCCAAGTCAGTGACGAGGCGTGGATACCGCGGTTAATTTCTCATACCACTGGTAGAGAAGATAGATTCCATGATGAAATCCGTAATCGCGACGGGAGGTGCGTTATTTCAGGAATTGTAAATCCTGAGGTCCATACCGAGGCCCATAATTGGATTTCCTTCCAAACTGCTCATATCTTCCCTCGTGAGCATGAAAGTCTTTGGGTTCTGTATGGTTATGGCCGATGGATCACAGACATCGACAATACTCCTCAGGCTGGGTCCTCCAAGATCAACTCCTGCCAAAACGGGTTTCGCCTAGACGCAACAACACACCATAGATTTGATCAGTACCTTGTCTCTGTGAACACTGATGACAATTACAAAATTGTTGTGTTTGACGTGGAACGGTTTGGGCTTGATGGTATAATTCTGGATCCTGTGTGTCGATCCCCAGATGACCCCCACCATGCCTCCGATGAACTCCTTAGATGGCATTTCCGGCAATCAGTCCTTGCGAATATGAGAGGAGCAGGGGAACCAATATTCGAGCATGACTTCCCACCAGGGACTGATATGGTGGGTGGAATCCTTGCTGGTCCGTATGCGCAAGAGAGATTTGAGTTGGAGATAGAGGCTAGGTTGAGAGAGGCTGCTTAAGAGCAAAAGTTTCCATCCGCAAGAGGTCTTCCGGCTGGGGATTTTTGGAAGTGAAAATGTATGGGGCGGGGGAATATGACCTTGCTAAGCTAATGAAAGTACAATTCCACATGCGACTTTTCTTACTTCATTTTCTTTCCTTACACCTATCTTCAGGCTATCTCTTGTTCGGTGGCTGGGGCTGTTGCTGCATGTGGGGGTAAGGGAATAAAACTGATTGTTCATGGTTTGGCTCTCATGGAGGAGTATGGCTGCACGTTGTTGGTGGCCAAAGAAATTTACCCCCTACAACTACCTACTACATTTTTTCCAGTATAAAATACTCATTTCCATCACATGCAGAAAGATGACAAACGGCGACCCTAAAAATAGCTGAAAACCCGTAGTGACAGTAGAACACCACAGGTTTTGCATGCCCAAAGACTCTAAGGTATTCTACAGCTTAGCACCCCATCCACCACCGATACCTTGGTTGACCTTCAACCTATCACCTCACGCTAACCTGCACATCTGCCACTATGGAAGGCGCTCGCCATGACTTGGAACGCATTGTTACAGAAACCACCCTAACACACCCGATAGTCTGGGCTACAGTGACGAAGGTTGAGGCTTTGTCACTTAGGCGCAATTTTATCCGGGATTGCAAATCTTAACAGAGTGACCACAACCGCCAGCATCGTGAACATCCACTAGGCTAAGAATATTAGGTTGGACTCACCGTCAGTCCATTTGACATTGTGGGGTTTGCAATCGAAATATGCCTTCAAATGCGGGTAAAACACTGGATAGAAGCAAGTCGGTGTCGTACAGTCCTCGAGTAGTTAATATACTCACCTAGTAGTCTGTCATCTACTATAGGTTAGCGCATTGATTAGGTAAGCCTCACAGAACTGTCACCCGAGATTGCCTCCTCTGACATGTATCCTCCACGGGTGTATTGGCTCCGGCCCGATGCATTACGGGCTCCAGGTGGGTGGATTTGTAAAAGGGCATGTCAGCCCGCCAGGCAGATGGGAATGACAAGTGGTCACGGCATGTCCCTCGGCATCAAGTTAACCTCACCGCGTGCAGATAGTGTTTCCATGCCCTTTTTCGTACTCGCCCATTTCTGCCAAGGATAATGCTGGGCACCGATATTTGGTGAGGAACCCACCATTATTGCGCCATAATCCGACACCCGGCGGTATTCCTGGGAAGGACGTGTGACTGGGACCGGACCCGTAGTAGAGCCCGCTATGGCACTGTAAACTCTTGTGAAGGAGGTTGATACGAAGCAGAAAGCACAACCCCCCGCTGTAATTCCGTCCCTGACATACCGGTCCTTCCCATCAACCCTAACCTTGCAACTCGTCTCTCTATTTTCTTGTATCATACAAAGATAAAAATGTTGCGTTTCGTCTGATCTTTCCTCGCTCTTCTCCAGTTCCTAGGCTCACCACCCCTTTCCTAGTTATAGTAGACAATGCTTGACTTTTACCACCTCTCCCCCATCGACCTTACGGCCTCCCAACCATGGATTACTCTATGATTGTATACCCCTCTCTCGTTACTTCTCAACCTTTGCTTAGTCTCCCTCCTGCGGAGGTCTTCACACTGATATTTGCAGCAGCCTGAGTAGACTATCATACTGGATTTTCTTGCACCGGCTACCCACTCCCATACCATCCGAGTTACCACCGTGAGGCATTAAAAGCGATGGTGCTTCTGGATGTCCTACCGGGGCCCGAGCGGCACGGGAGTTATGCTCTTTGGAGAGAAACCTTGATATCTCTCATGAGCCATTTGACAATTATGCTAAAATGAGATGAGTGATTGGATTCATCAAGTACTAGGTCAGGAGTGAATATATGCGATGTGAAGCATCACGATAACTTGTTGCCATGTGCGGATAGCCTGAGGGCGCTGGAGCACGGGATAGTAGTGGGGAGGGTTATTGGTGGATCCCTGTTGGTTAAAGCAATGCTTTGTGCAGCCTATGCCACGAGAGCTGGGGCAAAGACTGACCACAGCCTAGGTAGTATTATATGCCTTGAGATATCCTCCACTGTAGATTGCCGACATGGGCACATCTTGGGGAATCTGGCTTCAGAGACAATAGAAGAAAATATCCTGGGACATTACAACGGGAGGGAGATTTGGTCGCTTCGCACAAAATGTGCCCCTCCAAAGTTCCACGAGCCTGCCAATGGTACAGTATGAATTAGGAAGGTCTCGCAAGGTCCAAGAAGTGCACTCATCTGTTCCTCTAGTCCTTCCAGCTTTTCCTCCGGTAACGCGATACGATTCGCCAGGAGTATCAACAACCCCTCGACCCCCAATATGATATTATTCCCTTTGGTGGAGTCTCACCCGGTTTTTGGCAAACAATCGATGGTACATATATAATTAACAAGCATGCAGGAAGCATCACACTATTCCTAATATTCCTTTTAATATCAAGGAACAAAAAAAAGGGAAACAGTAGAGCTAGATCATGCTTGATGGTGACATGACTGCCCAACTTACTGAGTGGCTGACCCACACACTGACTGACTTAAACAAGATTAGACAGAATGCGTAAACAGCGGTAAGGAAGAAAAAAACCCCACGCTTCCCGAACCCTCCGCCTATGTACTAGTGCTCAATCACTAGATCATTCCGCCCAATTACTGGAAGCTCTACACGAGTATTCTTTGCGCTGCCCAATTAACGGATTTAGCAAGGGACTAAAGGGGGTAATGGATTGCCATGCCTTCCGATATTCGGGCCTCTCGTACTGTAGATGCACCTACTTAGCCTTGGTATAAACTCTCGTATCAGCGGAGAGAGAAAGGGGCGTGGTGGAGGTCTCTGTGTTTGGTCCCCACGGTTTCCAGCTAAAGTAATAAGATAGATTTGTAGGATCAATATAGCCAGCTACCGATGCGTTGTGGCCGCAATTCTTGATTCGGAAGACGCCCCGGTAACCGCCCAGAATGTCACCCCCCACCGCTCGCCTACAAGGGTTGGGATTGAATTGTGTTTTACTTTTTTCATTTTTTTCAAGATTTCCTGTCTCGCAGGGTGATTTTATACCCTCTTAGCGTGTGGAGGAGGATTGATATGGGCTGAAGAGCGTACAGTATGGTAATATGCGGGTTTATTCACGGCCCCATCCTAAGGGGCACAGGAGCGGAGAGAAAAACTGTGCAAACGTGTCCTTATCCATTTCGTCCCTAGTTTGCGTCGCCGCCCGAACCTGACCACTTCGACCCTTCTGATAAACCTCGAACTCCGGTCAGCAGACCATCCCCCCATCACGAGGGACATCCTATATGTCCAATTCAACATCGGGGTCTTTGTAATGAACCATTACGCTGGGGAGTTGAAGCAATACTCCGATGCTCCGCTCCGTTTAACCACCCTTGCAAGGTATTTGAAGAATAATATTGTAGCAAGTACGGGTATCATGAATACGATTGCTTTATCCTAGCTCAAACAAGTAGACTCATAAGTGTTCCAACAGATCAGGCCCCACCACTCTACAGACAGCCGGACGCTCTGTGCGCGAAGCTTGAGGTTTCAGGAATAGGAGTACCGGTATGCCAGGCAAGGGCAATGCATGGAGCGGGATCAGATGGAACCGCAAGAATTCGTTGCTAGAATTTTCAATTCTAATAAATGCGGCTGTAACTAAGCTGCACTTCCTAGATTCTAAGACAGCAGCGGCTGCTATACCAAGGCCAGTCTCAGAAGCATCTAGTGGAATGGGGGATTCAAGCCTCAAATTGAAGGTGATGAAAAGTCTTATTCCGTTGTCTTGCTGGATGGATGCCCTACCCTCCACAGAGTACTCATACATGTGTACGTATATCCCCATGAGTACCCACAGGCTCACGCATACCTATCCATCATCTCCTGCCTGGAAGATTCCTTTGAATCCCCTGCTACTTACACAGAACTTCTAGGAGTCTGCGGAGCGACTGTGCTTAATTGGTAGGAATATATTGCAATGTGAGGTGGAATGTCAGCTAAACAGCACCAGGCGATTTTCTCTGGCAGACCACACGGAGTTTCCACGAAAAATGGCTCCCGCTGGATATGCTGGGGAAGGAAATAGGGAAAGACAATCTGTGATTTCTTAATCACGAAAGGGTTATAGGTTTGATACAAGAAATATCTGATCTCCATAGACCAAAATACACTCCCGAATGCTATGCTGTTCGAGTCCGACATCTCCCATAGCCCGATTTACCAGAAGCAAAATCAGACCTCGGCCCCCATCCATTCTCCCTTTATAACTCGTGTGCCGCCGCAGCTCATCCCCATTTTCTTACCACTTGCAACTGCCACTTGCCAAATAGTGTGGTTGATCTCCAAAACAAAATCCACAGAGGAAAAAAAAAAAAAAAGAATGAGAGCAAAAGCCAAAGAGAGGCTGAGGTGACATTGTGAGGATAGCCGGGTAACAAGGAGAGTGAGGTAATGAGTGAAGGGAGTTCGGTAGGTAGTAGGTAGGAGGGGTGCAAGAGGTTTGTAGCGATAGAGCGAGTGGCGCGGGAAATGTTGTAAATCGCCGGTACTCTTACTAAGGTCGATTGAGGGATATTAGAGACACCCCCACAACCAGCATTGATTTCTTATTTGTAATGCTCATGAGTTTGTTATTTGTCGAGCGGGGTAGGGCGGGGTAGGACGTTCTAGACCACCTTAGTATGAAGCCAGCGGGCGGGGGTCAAGGGAAATAGTAGTGCACGAGGAGATCATAGAAAGAATGATTGGTTATACAAAGCGGGGTAGGATAGAAGAAACACAAGGAGATAGCTAAAAGAGGGGTAAGAGCGGGGATGGTGTGATCATGATTGGAGGGCAAGCGGAATCTTCTTTTCTATCTGTTCTGTATATAAAGGCATAAGGATACGGGGAAGGAAGTGAGAGATATAAGGGCAGCAGACACGGGTAGCAAGCACGGCTACAGATACAAAGTACAAATACACGGAGAGCGATAGAAGACGAAAGCGAGACCAACATACCTTCTGCGTGCAAGATACCGACTATATTATACAAATTTCAACAGGAAAGACTAGCCTTTGCGGCTTGATTTCTATAGGGGTATCCAAATATGAATGTCTTAAAGTTTGACAGTTCGCTGCTAGTGAAAATAATATCAGTCGAGTCAGGATGTTCCGTATCAAATATCTGCATATACTCACGGTGCCGGTTTGCTCTGCCAGTTCCTATTCTGGAACTGCTCATCCTCAGATGTTTTGGCCTATACAAGACACCAAAGTGCCTCCAGTGCAACACTAGCTAAAGCATATGGACACCTTAAAACAAAGCTGTAACATTGACTACTGAGTCGCCAGTTTTCCTGCAGCCACAGTAACAATCCCCACATAAAGCATCCCTGGCCCCTTTAATTTAGCTGCTAGGAGTGCGTGAAAGGAACAAACTTAAAACAAATTCAAAATACTATCCATTAACTTTATTATTACCATGATAAATGATACATCTATTAAGCTTTTCATGAAAGCTTTGACAATGCCTATCAATCAGTTCCTGTGGAAACTGTCTCCAAATCTCAGCCAATGCAGCCTTTGCTTGCTCAACTGTTTTCTGACTAGTACCAGTAAATTGGTAAGCAGCAATCTCATCTTAACAATCATCCCATAGTCACTCAATTTGGCTAAGATCTGGTGATCTCGATGGCCATTTAAATGTGACGATTCCCTTCTGCTGGCATAGCTCACCATCACCTTTCATTGTTTCAAGTGAATAGAGGTGAATGTCATCCAGGTTCTTGAGGTTCAGAGTTTTCTTAGTGTCATTGCAATCATCGTTCCGTACTCCATTTTATTGGCTAAAATTCCCGTGGATGAGCAATCCTGTAATAGGAACTGGTAGCGCAAACGGGCGCCTTGAGTAGGGAATTACTGGAATTGCTAATATCACTCCTAGTGGTGATACAAGTCTGGTTGCATTAACCTCCACATATTGTCATCCTCCATCTCTGTTAAAACTCCTGTGATTGAAAAATATTTCCTAATTGGGAACAACTCAACACCAGAGTACTATCACTACTTTTTTCTGGTCTGGCACCCCCCCAGCTGGAGGGGTGTAGGCCACTTCTACTCACTGCCAGTGTCCCCCCTCCTTAGCCTTGCTTTTGCCTTGGGGGCCCTCCCCTGGAAGTTAATCCTCCTGGGGGCCTCTTCTGCTTGCTGGAGGTATCTTACGATGCCTCCCCCTCCTCCTTTCCTGCTTTTGCTAGGCTCACTTAGCATTTACATGGTTGGCTTTTCGGTCAGTCGGTCGGGTGGTCCTCCGAGCTATTGAAGCTTCGTTTAGGCCTTATTGCCTGGCATGGTGGTAGTATCCCATCTACTAAGTCACACTTTCACTCCCACAACATGGGAGTACATGAGTGAAGTGGTAATACACTATGCTTGATAGTGGGATTTGGCCATGTTCTGTGACCCCAGTTGCAGCCTGGCTGCCATATCGTTCTGCCTTCCTTCTTCCCTGTTTGGGATCTGCTGGCACTATACTGCCCAGGCACTCAGCTGTCCTCCTCCTCTTCCTGCAGCAGCTCTTCTACCTGCTTCCTCCCTGCTGGCCTCAGTTAGTGCCCTCTTTTCTGGCTCTGATATCACTACAGGCGTCATCTACTCCTCTGCTGGCATCTTACTACTTGGCTGGCATCCCCTCTGCCTGGCGGCCTTGGCTGCTTCCTCCTCTAGCTCTAACTCTCTTCAATATGGCTTTGCCCTCTGGGAGTCATCCACACCTCAGCTGGCACCTTACTGCCTTCTACTCTGTATTCTAGTGGGCATGGGGCTACTTCTGGCTTGCCATATAGCCTTACTTGTCATCCTCCCCTTGGTTCTGGTACTTCCTCCCTTGACCTTTTGTGCCTGTGAATGTCTTTCCTCTGTCCCCTTCTCCGCTTAGCTACTCTTTCTTCTCCTGCTCCATACCAGGGTAGGAGGGGTATGCTGGGTGGCTGGACCTGGGGTTTGAGTCATGGTGGTTAAGCTATGGGGGTAGGAGAGTATGGAGGGCACCCTTCTTCCTTTCTGGGGCTCGGAGATTGTAGGGAGTCTAACTAGGTCTCACTGTCAGGCTAGCGGTCTTCCTTATTGCTGCATGTCTGTGGAGGTCTTGGGTTTGCTGTATTCATCTCTATCACTAGGGGTCCAGGTTTTTTACCCCAGAGGGTTTCTCCTAGCGGCTTCTTGCAGGTAGGTGGACTGTAGTTGGAGGGGTTTTATGCCATACCACGAGGTTCATGTGTTCCTTGTACCCTGTTTAATTACAAACCAAATTAAATAAAAGAAAAAAAAAACTCCATGTATTGTACAAAGCTAGGCTTGGTAGGCTCCGTGGTACTGATCAAGTCAGAATTGGGTAACATTTCCCAGGATTCAAACCAGATCATCCTTAGATGAGTGTCCGTTTGAATCACAATCACCATCCTAGTTTTTCCACCCGAATTCAGAGGCCACCATTCCGCATCGATCCCCAACCAGGGTAGGGTTTTGAATAACCAACCTCTACTACGAGCGAAGGCCAATCATTAGGCCCTGTTTGGCGGGAACGGAAGGCGGATTGACCATTCCGTTTCGAAATGGATGGATATGAAGGAACAGTTGGCACCTGTTTTGGAATGGTTGTACTGATGAATGATGTTTGGATACATTGACCATTCGTTGCAGCTGTTCATTACAATATGTAAATTTTCTCCTTAACTACAATATCAGAATTTTCTCCTTTACTGTAATAGGAAAAAATTCTCTATTTACCAACGATCATGGATCTCGAACAATCAAACCAAACTGAGGAAGCTCAGCTACAGCCAATAAACCTGGAAATAGAGGATCCTGCAAGAGACAGGTAAGTGACATGGTCAAATCTAGGTAGGCAAAATGTCCTTTTACTAACCTTTAACAACCCAAGTAGAGCAAACGTGCCAATACCAGTTGATACTATCCTATCCACCAGGTTCGGAAGCAGCCAAGCTCCAATCGATGTTACTGACAACTCCAATATCTCCTCCTCCTTTACAGCAAGAACCTCAAAGCCAAGAAAGCCACGCACTCGCCCTGTTGACTGGTCTTCAGAGATGACAACTATATTACTCCGCAAGCTTGTGGAGGCAATCCAAGTAGGGAAATGGTCAGACAATCGATTTAAGATGGATGTGTGGAATACTGTTGCTGAGGCTGTTCAAAGGGTAACTGGTTCTGGGATTCCAGTTACAGGGGAACAGTGTCAAGGAAAATTGGAGATGTTGAAGAGGAAATGGAAAGTATGGATCAGGTTGAAGGATATGAGTGGGTTTGGATTTGATACTGCAACTGGTGCTGTTACAGCATCAGAAGAGGTATGGGAAATGGAGATCAAGAAACAACCTGCGATTCAGGAGTTCAGAGATAAGCCTATTGCCAATGCAGCCGAATTGGCTAAAATCCTCACAGGAACACAGGCCTCTGGATGTCAGGCTATCTATCCCGGATTTCGCCGTTCAATTCAAATTGACCCAGAACTTCTCAGTCAAGACAATCAGGTTCCTCTGTCCGATTCTCCTACTGCTGAGGATAGTCCCATCCAATCCAAGAAAAGAAAGCACCCTCATGCAGAACCTGTTAGGCCACTGGGTCATATTCGACAATGCTCTGAGACTGCATCTGAACGCATCATCCTTGCTGTCGAAATAATAGTTTCTACACCGCTACCCCCCCTACCTATTATGTCTGCTGTTCACCAGGCTGTTTCAAAGTTTCGTGAAAACTATCGCGGTAAACCTGGATGGTCTACCGAGGATATCCTTATTGGATATGAGCTTTTTGAAAATCCAATCAAAGCAGAGATATTTCTGGCATTGGATGCAGGAGAGGATGAGGAACTCTGGCTAAGACATCAAATTTCACACCATCAGGGCTGAAATATATATTGTATCTAGTTTTATCTACTTTGATTCTGGTATTCTACATAGTCAATCCACATCTTTGTAGCTCTTTTATCTCGTTCAGCTACCATATCTCCTGTATCTTGTACCTGTCCAACCTCCAGTACATTCTCATTTTCAGAGACAGTATTTAATTCCCCATCATCCAACCCATTCCCAATCGGTAATTCATTGTCCTTATAAAATTCATCCTCTTTTCCATTAGCGCGATGTCGTATAAAGTTATGCAATGCACAAACTACCAACACAAGCTCTGCCTGAGTAGTAACATCATACTCAGGTATTGTATTAAGAATATGAAATCGTCTTCACAAGGCTCCAAAGATTCGTTCAATTACATTTCGTAATTGTGCATGACGTAGGTTAAAAAGCTCCTCTTTGGTCTGAGGATGCAATCTGGCTTGTGCTTCTTCACGGAAATGATATCGAACCGTCTGATAGGGTGTTAGATATCCAGGTCGAAGCCCATATCCTACATCTGCCAAGTAGGTCGTACCTTCATGTCTTGGAAATCTATGGAGTTCTGCATTTTTTAGAACATGTGAATCATTTGCAGAACCCTCCCAACCTGGACAAACATAGAAGAAGTACATGTCCAAGCTACAGCCAGCCAGAACATTTTGTGAAATGGTTCCTTTACGATTGCCATATGGTCCTCGCTGATGAGTAGGAACATGAGCTAGGATATGGGTACCATCAATTACTCTGCGAATGTTACTAAAGGAAGACATTTTTCCTCAATCCTTCCGTATACGAGCAGGGATATCGTTTAGAGGAAGACAAACAAAAGCCTCATATAGTGGCAGCAATGCTTGCAGTACTCCATGGAAGTGACTATTTCCTGATTAGTATAATGTAAATCAATTAGGTAAACTATAGCAGTACAAGATTAAAACCTGGCACTTACTGTGAAATAGTTTCTCCACTGTGTTGGAAATACTCTTGGGCCTCTCAATTGGTCAACCCATGTCCAATTATCCAAAGAAACATTACCAGCTGCTCCTCTACTTGTACCCTACGACTTGGTCCAAGTAGTCCTCTCTCAACAACCCAGTCACACAAATCAAGAAGAGTCGTAATTAGCATTCGAACTACCTCAAGGGCCCAGCGAGGATGGGAAGAAAGGATCTCTTGTGTGTAAAGATGACCTATATGAATAGAGGTATGAACAGCAAGTTTAGAGAGAAAAAAATGACTGTAAACAGCAACACCAATAGCTATCTGCCTGCATCTTTGAATGATGGCATACTGGAATTTCATGCAATCAGTATTTGTGGCCATGGTGTTGTTGGTTTGTTGTTATCTGAGTTTTGACCAAGATATTATTTCATATATTAAGTTGAATTTATGTATTATGTAATTTTATTACTATATACATAGAGGTTATTTCCATATTATTATTTTAATTGCCAAGCCACTCTGTATTGAAATAGTTGGTATAACTATTTCTGAACGGAACAGATGCCATCTTCCAGATTTGCCAAACGCCAGTTCGGTCCTTCCATTTCGAAATGGAAGGCGAACGGTCATTTGTATGGGGGAACGGAACGGAACGGTCGTATCCAAACAGGGCCTTAGGCTGGTTTCTGGAGGCTGGCTTAAAGCCTTCATCACCCTGCTTGCTTCACTTGCCCATCACATCAAACTGTGCGCTCCCAACACAGCGAAATGACATGTCCGAATGTCCGAGAAGTCGTTCGATCTTCTTTGCAACTTTTTAAAAAATGTAACAGCTTGTATTCTCATGCACGGCCCCTGGTATTAAGCCGGATGATGAGTTCCTGTACACCATTTTCATAGATAAAGCTTAGGCCATTAATGATGCCAACCTTGTCTAAAGTCCCACGAAATTGGGAAAGGCGACCCGATGATACCCGCTGGATGAGCATGTAGCCCCCAGTTCTGCGGTAGAGGAATTGGGTTTTCCGAAGTTGAACGGCTACCACAAGTTGGTCAACACCGGTGTAATTGAGTCGGCTAGTCACTGGAATTGGGAGTGACAATTTTTCGAAAGGTGACGCAGGAGTGGTAGCAGGATCGGCATTATTGTCCAGTGTTCCCAACGGGCTAGGCCACTGATAGGCTGGCCTATAGGCCGTAGGCTAGGCCAAGGCAGCACACTTTGACGATGAGCGCAGGCGGATATAGGCCGAACTCAACCGGCCTGCAGAAGCCTAGCAGGCCTGGTAGGAGCCTACCGGCCCGCAAGTGGGATCTTCAGAGCTGATTGTTTTAGGAGTGGCTCGATTCCTGACAACTTTTCTTGTGGTTTATTATTTTAACTATATCCTCAGTTGTTAGTTGAAATGTGATAACTACGCGATTACCCGTCCACAGCCAGCTCAACAAACCCTAGGCAATATACCTCCAGATTCTCCAACGCAGTCCTATCCCACAACCCCCCTCCCGACCCAGCTTCTTCCGCAGCAATTCTGTTAAATACATCAGCGAATGTGCACACTATGGTTAACCTAGTTCTCTTAGACTTCGGCGATGCTTATCAACCACAAGCAAATCAATATCACTACCCACACATAGGATCTGTGCCTAATACTATTAGTGATCTTACTGATACTCGTTCAATTCTACTCGAGTATTAACACCAACGCGTGGAATTTCATTGAGAGTATATAACTGGCGGTTCTCGCTAGAATAACTCGGACTAGTTTAGTAGAATAAAAGATAAGTCAAAGGGTAACCAAAGATCTGAAGAGATTGTAGGCCTGGCCATATAGTCCGGGTTGGCCTATCAGATGGCAGGTACTTAACCTATACGGCCTATAGCTGGGCCCGGCCGGGCTGAATCCCCCATAATCGTGGCAGGCTGGGCCCGGCTTTAGTACAGCCTGGCCTACCTGGCCCGTTGGGAACACTATTATTGCCTATGCTGGCTGGCTGGTATATATTGTGACGAGGAGACATACTAGCAGTCCTGATAATTTTACAAGGGGACTTGTCCCACGTCCGTGATTGTATAGGCTGTGCGGGTGTTCGAATCCTTGTTCCAATACTCGTATAAGACCTGGCATAACAGGATGAATCTCCAAACACAAGGGCCATATTTCCGAATCCAGGGTAAGAGGAAAAAGGGTAGGGCCTAGGATGAACGGTGAAAGTAACGAACCATCTGATAGGACACAGAAGCAGATATTTCCCCCCGGGGATGTGGTGACTTTAACTCAGAAAAGGCGTGGAGGTCTCAGCTGAGATAGAAAGTATTGTGGGACCAACACCAGTAAAGTATAAGAAGAGGTGTAAAGGGATAAGGGGAGTGGGAAAGGAGGCCATTCAGCTGTTGAAAGGGTGTGGCTACTAGCGGAGGGGCTACTGGAGATTAATACATCGGTAACCCCGTTGTATCACGGAGGGTCACTCGGTCCTTATGATACCGGCTTCGATTATTTGGTCAAGGGTAGTGGAGGAGGGTGGTCCACCAGAGACCTTAGTCCATGGTGGGGGTTGCGGATTCTGGGGGGGGGGGGGGCATAACGGCGCTATAGTCCCCGCGCGGCGGCATGCGATCAGAGCCTTCTACCTCCACCGGACTTGCTACAATCTCATCCGGAGGTTGGATGCACAGTGTAGATCACTGAACATGGAACGCTTATCGAATGTCCAAAACCCGAAAGAGATTCGTGGGACGAGGCGGTGGAAAGGGCTTTAACCTACACGGAATTTAGATGACGCAAGTGGGTCTCTGCCATTGTCTGGTGAGCTGCACCAACAGGGGCAGGGTGAGCCAGGAGGCACTCCTGAAGGATTATCCGAACTATAGAGGCCGCCCTGCCTACCAAGGCAGGCTCCGGAAGCCTCACTATTGAAGGAACGTTGTCAGTATTGAAACCTGGTGGCCCCTCGTCGACCTAGAGCGTGATACAGTTTGTCTACTTTTGGGGGCCGCAGTGCGTTAGGATATCCACATCAGGGCGGGAATGCCGAGCTTCGACATCTCCCATATTGTTACTTTCTCCGACCCAGGGTTACATCATATTGATTATAGATTCTTGCAGGATTGCATCGATATTTAGCGAGACGAGCGGGAATCTGTATATGTATCCGTTAGTTAACCTGAGGTGGCCTCACTAGTGTAGTCGCCTCCATGTATATTTCGGAAATATCTTCATGAGGCCTCTCCAGGATATCTATCTCCAGACCAATATTCATCTCATCGGGAGCTTGGCCCCCCTCCAACCGCTACTTCCCGCCGGCACCTCACCCAGCCCCCTACAACCTGTTTGAGAAGAGCGCATACCCCCCGGTAACTACCCCTCTTGGACGGCGGATTCGGGGCCATGGTAGTGTCGACCTCGCGTGCTTTTAACGTGGCCTAAATGCCTCACGTGCCTCACATGAGTGTAGGCCACACCCCATGGCGGTGTCAATATCGTTGGTGTAGGATGTCTGTCACACCCCGTAGTGTCAAGCCCGCGCGCTTTCAATGTCACCCTAAAACCCCTCACCTGAGTGTCCGCCACAATTGCTATTAAAATTCGAGATCGCGACCACCGTGGAACGAACGAGTCACTAGCTGTGATCGACAACAAATGCCAAGCGCGGACTAAGAGAGGGATTGATCGCACAACTCACGCGCGGGGAAAAAAACTCTTCACTTCTCTCACATACTCTCACTCGCACACGCTATCTACCAACTAACTTCTGTTTGTGCTCGCGCTCACTCTCTCACTAACATAACTAACTAACGGCAAGGACAGGAGTATATATCAACCACGACAAAACACAATCGACAAACCAACTTCTCCGGCCCCCAGGTAAGTCTCCATCTCAGTAGCGAACAAACACAAGCTATCAAAGGAAAGACAAACTCCACCGTCCATCCATAGCCTCCGCCAGGCTTCTCTTCTTTGGATCCACCCATCGTTTTCCTTCCACCAGGATCCAAGCCTCTGCACCCTCCATCGCCGAAGTCCTTTCCCGGCGCCAAACTGATTTGCCGGGAAGGCTGCGTGCGCTCCCCGAAGTGCTTTTCCATAAACGAGGCAAACAACCAAAAAGAAACCAAAGGAAGACAAAGAAGTCCTCCATTCCTTCCTCATGCCCATATTCTTCGTCTTCTCCACTGAAAGACCTCCGCGCTAACAAAGGAAAGTTCCTCCAAAACCTTCCGGCTTCCTCAGCGGCCTTCCACACCTTTCCTTCCACGCCTTCCGATAAACCTCCCATAACCTGCGCCCACTCCCGGCGCCCTAGCACTTCCGCGAAAGCCAAAGCGCGCTCCCGGGAAACTAACAAAAGAAAAACTAACTAGCGTGCGGGCAGACAAACTGCCGCGCGAACCAACAAATGAACGAACGAACGAACGAACGAGCAACGGGACAAAGGGGAGGAAGGAAGGAAGGAGGAGTAGGGGCAAGGGAGAGCATGCCGCGCAGTATTTCGAACAATTGCGGTGTCAAGATCGCCAGCGTGGAATGACGGCCACACCCTATATCGGCGTTCACCGCACCCCATACTGGTAGTAGTGTTAAGCGCCCGCCTGTTGAAGGTTAGTCACACACCCCTTATGAGTGTCGCCACGCCTCAGAGTGGGGTTTGTAGCGACTCTCCCAGAGGAAATGATTCTATATGCATATATTTGGCACTGCCGTGAATGAACATACTACTCGAGTAGAGTGCCTGCGAGCGAATCAAGCTCGGTAATATGTACATAATATAAGCTATCCAGCCTTTTGAACGAGTCCGTCGAAAAGCCTGTATACCACCTAACTTCAATTCTTATAGAATAGCCTTGCGTGAGGTCAATACAAGTTGGAAGGCCACGGCTCAACCAGGCACAGGGGGAATGCTTTATATACATCGAGACTGCCCAGTAAAATACTTCTACAGCCTGGTGCAGAATTGTATCACCGTAGGTTGCTGCATTTCCTGCAATCAGCCCTATAATTCTAATGATTGGGTGGTCAGTCAAAACTAAATGGTTACAGTTCGACGGCTAACCAAGGTGAGGCGGTAAAGCAAAGGTATTGGTAGTCATGTGATATCTCCTATTGCACAATCTGGTGCCATCCCGATACTTGCATAGTTTATGGAGATACACTCAAAGGTTTGGGATGTCATCTTTCAATTAGAGAAGCACAGACAACCCCCATAGATTAGATATTGAGGTGTTCCTCCACCCGCACAGAGCCCATTGAAGCTGACAGCCTATACCACCACCAGGTCCCGATCCGGACGACGAGGGCGAGAGCGTACACGGCTGACATGAGGACTACGAGAGGCACGGTGGCGCTGGCGACGACCAAGCCTTCCGCACCCCCGGAGTAGAATCTGCATTGGTCAGCGTACAGGGATATTTAGGTGGGCATGGATGTCGGTGTGGGCATCAGTGACCTGTGATATGGCAAGGCCGCACAAAGCCCCGATTAGGAAGCCGATAGCTATAGACCACCACATCGCAATCCAAACCATGCCTGCATCATGGCACTCTGCCAAGTGTCATGCTTTCTTGAGCAGTCAGCAAACCTGCCAGACGGCATCGCCCTCCCGCATCAGCCCCGCCGCCGCCGCCACCCATGCTGATTCGCGCTCCTCCTTGTCTTGAGGCCCCGGGACACTGACCTGGTTCTCCTGTCTTCACCGGGAGTGGGCATAGGAGCAGATCGTGGTGACGGCATTGGCCAGTACTTGGGCGAAGCGGCCGTTAATGCTTGCAGAACCCGGCGCCTTTCTAGGGATAGCAAATACCTCCCTGGAGGGACGGGTCACTTGTGGTACGGTAGTTGCGTTTAACGTGTAGGATGTGCTTAACGTGTTCGGAGGAGTGAGAATGGGGATGGGCGGGTGTGTGAGAAGAGGAGCGGAGGTAAGATGGGGAGGGAGGGGGATAGGTTGATGGTTTGAACCTGACTCGAGTAAGGTGCCCGGCTTCAACTCGGCCGCGCGAGTACTATAAGACAGCAGGTGTCGGGGTGGGTCTTGGCATTTGTCAGGTGGTATAGAGGTCTGTATACTTACGCAGCCGCCTTTTATCCAACTTGTGCTATGTATGATAGGACTGGGATTATCTCAGCGCCACACCAAGGGGAGCAGGGTTAAAGGGAAGTGGGAATAGCGAAGGGCCGGCGTCACTTTGGTGTGCTATCATAGCAAGATATCGTTGTACGGTCTGCTAGGATTTAGGTTAATTTCTAGATCAGGATGTTGCCGTGGGTCGAGGGCCAGGGTAAGCAGGGTGGAGGTTTTAAGGTTTGCACTTTGGGCTCTCAGGATTATGGGAAATGGAAAGCCGAGGGGTTGCCATTAGAATGTATCCTCAGCGAGCTTCATAAGCTCCGGTTAGATTCCGCACACTTACAGAGGCCCATTGCACCGCTGCTTGTTCGCACAATGTCTAGTGGCGAGAAGAGGAAGGAAGAAGGTGACCAAAGAGGTTTCATTGATAGCGCAGAGGTTCGCTTCACCCCGTACCATGTTTGGTCGGTCCCCCCATGGTAGCATATATTGGTCGGTCGGGCAGGCAGGAATACTGTGGGGTAACGGCCTATTACTTGGCATCACGACTAGCACGTACCCATTGTCAAAGACGAATTGAGGCACGAATACAGCCTGAGGGTGGATATTGTGGTTCCATGTCGCTGGGCCTTGCTGATGTTGGGCCTGAACATGCAGTATAACTCGCTATGAAAGATGTAGATCCTTGTGAAAGAAAAAGGTAAAGTAAAATAAGACATATAACGAAATACAACCACAGTTTTGATTGACCCTCTCCCCTCTGAAACTCCTTCCCTATTCTCTAAGCATGTCCTCTCATTCACGATTACTCCCATGTCCTCTCATTCACGATTACTCCCATGTCATTGTTACTCCCATGGTTTGAATGGCCCTATACCTCATTAGCTATTGCAGGGTGGAAGGGTTCCCGCTGGGCCGAAACACACCTTTGGGGTAGGCTTTGCAGCTGAAGGGAGGAGTGTTAGTAGGGAGGGAGCTGAGATATTAGGAATTGCACCTCGGACTCAGGAACAAAAGTAGACTAGAATGGGGGCTCAACGAACATGCAAAGCAAAATCACGGTTGGCCAATGCACTTTTACTGTATTGTTCACTGAGTCCACGTGTTCGTTGACCCCCTGCCTAATCTAAATTATCGCTTGTAATTGGGAGCATTGGTCACCCTGGCTTTCGAACATACTCCTCGTCTCATGAGGCCACCTCAGCTAGCAATTGGGCAACAGGCAGCAACTATCCCCCCATCCCACGTCTCCTTCCACTCTCCTGCAAACAATCTACTGCCACAGTCTTACTGTGCAAGGTGAACTCAATTTCCGTCACCGTTGTTGTTTCCTTTCTCTCCCTCTTGACATATCCTCTGCTTGCACTGTTCACTATTCTATTTCTCCATTTCCACCAACCCTTGATCCTCTCCGACAGCGATTCTGCTTCGGTTTTCAGGCCATTTTTTTAGCCTGCTGCTGCTACCCGATCCTCCACTTTTTATCATTGATTTCAAACCATGGCAGATGTGTTCAGTGGCCCCGCTGATTACCCATACTATAGCCAAAGAATATACAAGAAATCAGCCACACCTAGTGCCTCATCGACAACCGATCGCTCTGGCTCCATTTCACAAATAACCCATTCAACTCTACCACCTAGTCCACCCCTCCAAATGAGCCAAAAAGCTACACCCATTGCTGCCCCGACCCCAATAGCTGAGCTTATCGATCCCAGCCAATCTGGCCTTCAGGATCCAAGTCATGCTTTCCGTCAACAAGCTTCCATAATTGGTGACAAAAATAAGTCATCCTTTACGACACCCGGTCGTCTGGCTCGCAAGATCGAGAGACAAATCCGCCAATGCCAACAAGCGGAAAAAGGATGCTACTTGCTGGTCCATGCAGTTCCCCCTGACCAGATCCCACGGATTGATGATGCATTCCGGGCACTGGAAATTCATCGTGCCGTGAGATGCACCTATGAGGAGCTTCTTGAGTCTCTTATCATTAGGCTTATGCCCGGTGCAGCCCATGAAAAAACTGGGGGATCATTCATTAGACGAGTTGAAGCGAAAATAGAGCTCCTGCCTGGCCATTCTTGGCATTCCTACGACACAGCAGGAGCGACACGGTTTTCCACCCCAGGCAAGCGAAGCAAAGAGGGGGACCAGGGAATCATCCCTTCTAACCGGAAACCCCCCAATGACTGGCCAACCTTGGTACTAGAAGTGGGTGATTCTGAGAGTCTACCCTTACTGCAAAATGATGCAAAATGGTGGCTCGAAAATGGTGGGGGAAGAACCAAACTCGTTATCCTAATAAAGATAACCAAAGCTCCGAGTCCAAATTCATTGCACATAGAATGCTGGGAAATGATGCCCGACCAGACCCAGGTTGCCACCCGTAGCCGAACCCCGATGACACCCCAGCTGGACCAATTTTTCAACATAGATGCTGCCGGTGATATTACTACGAATCCAGAAAAAAAAGATAAGGATCTGACAATCCCTTACGATCACATTTTCGATCCTCCGTTTCCCGCCTCAGCCCATGATATTATTATCTCGAACAGCGAACTGTCCGATTGGGCCCTACATATGTTCTCGAGATTTTAATTGTACTACCCCCCCCCCCCCCCCAATGTTGAACTACAGTAGTTTGCTCAAATACACAAAAAAAATAATTTAAGACGTTTCTAATTACTAATATTTCCCGTGCCCAGTGCCACAGAGAGATACCACGAATCCCACCCCCCACGATCGCACGCCGACCCCTCGCCTCATTCTCCATTATTGCTAAATCTTTGCTTTGTTTTTCCGTCGATCCGCTGCAGGTAGTATTCCTCACTGAGGAATAGTGGGTGCCCCAAAATGCAAGGCGGACTTTCTGGGTTGTGTTGTGAAATTTTATTCATAGTGAATTGGGAAATTGAATTTAGTCACAGATGCAGAGAGGCTGAATGATTGGGGTATTAATCGGAATATACTTCAACAGTGGGGCGTCGCGATGTGAAGTTGTTGAGTGTTGAGTGCCGCGTGCTAAATTAAATACTCTACTACTCCGTATTATGCTATCTAGTGGACGGTGGGTGTGAAGATCTTGGTGGGGCGGTTGGATCCAAGAGGGCTCACGAATGTTTTTTTTTTTCTTTTTTTCAGAACCACCAGTATGGTGCCGGGGCAAAATCAACCGAAAACCACCACGGGTATAATTTTCGAGAATACCCAACTACAACCACATCTTTAGCTGGATATGGCTTCATAGAAATTGCTTGGGGGCGCTCCCCTCAGCTCTTTGTCTCATTATTTTCAATCAGGGCAATTTTCGTGGGGGGTGGTGGTGGAGTTTCGGGTTGCACATGTTTGGAAAGTCTCGTGAATTAAATTTACAGCCAAGCCCCACTGTTTTGTATATATTATGTAAGCAACCCGAATCGCACCTGAGCAATTTAATTGGTTTCAATTGCCCGGCACCGTATTCGCAGTATTATAGTTACCAAGAGTCAGCACCTCTATCCCATGGTAATCAATTGTGCTGATTGGTCCAAATCTTTAATAGTTCGTTTGCAGGATGTTGAACTTATTTTTGCTGTTCGTTTTCCCAGCCTGCGGGGGCATTAGGGTTGCCAAGACCTGATCGACTCGTTTGGACCACCCCAAGAGGGCATAAGTTAGCCGCCAGGATATCAGGCCAGAGAGCCTCAAAAAAAAAAATCCTCCCCACCATCGAGCGGGTTTCCCACAAACAAAAAAAAAAACCTCGGCCACTACGATACCACTTGACAATCGTGAATGATGGGTCGGACGGCGACGAAACCCGCCGCCGTCAGAAGGGGCAGTACCAAGTCCGCGAAAAACCACACCTTCCAATCCTTCACCCAAAAGCTGCAGGATCTCAAAATCGACCCGACAAAAAAGGTCCGCCGCCGGGTGCTGGACGAGGCATCCGAGAGCTCGTTCTTCCGCAGCGCGCTGGAGAAATGGATCGATCTGAATTTGTCTACTACGTTCGTGGAATTGTTTGTCCGGCCGGTGCGGCCGCTCTCGGAATCGCTGCCGCACATCTTGCATCACAAAGAGAGGATTTTTGGCTTGCTCGTTGACGGGATCAAGACTAAGGATGTCAATGCGCTTGAGCCGTTACTGGATCTGCTCACGCAGTTCGCGCATGATCTTGGGGTGGAATTTGGAGGGTTTTTCGAGGAGAGTGTGGCGTTGTTGGCGGGTTTGGTTGTGGAGGGCTTTGTGGAGGCGCAAGTTGTCGAGTGGGTGTTTGGAGCGCTGGCGTATCTGCTAAAATATCTTTCGAGATTGCTCGTGGGAGATCTCAGGCCGCTGTTTGGCGTTGTTAGGGGCATGCTTGGCCGTGGTGGTGGGAGGGGGTTTGTGAGGAGGTGTGCGGGTGAAGCTGTCGGGTTCTTGATTAGGAGTGCTAAGGCGGAGGTGGTTAAGGATCTGGTTAGGGCTGTGTTCGAAGACCTTCGGGAGTGTGACGGGGCTTGGGTTCCTGGGTATACGGAGGGATTGATGGGGTTATTTAGGGAGGGGTGCGTGGTGGGTTTTTTTCGTCCTGGGAGTGAGGGGCAGTAGTGGAGGTGTGAATAGCTAATTGGAATTTTAGGGCGTTGATCGGGGGTTACATTCTAAAGCACCGGTAGTGATGGAGTCGCTAGTACAAGTCGCGAAAGAGTTGGGTGAGGATATCGGTGGTCGATGCTTCAAAATTATTGAAGGTGTTTTAATATCGCTCATTCACCACACCAATAACGAAACCTTCCGTCCAGCTCTACAAGTCATATACGCTACCAACAACCTCGGCGATGGATTGAGTACTCGTATGTCTGCACGCCTCCTTTACATATGCCTCACCGTCCGAAAAGGAAACCGTATCGCGGACTGGGGTAGCGCCGGTGAGGTTGCGGTTGCAAACGTTCGGGCCGCTGTGAAACTTTTGGACGAAAGCAACGACGGAGAGGGCGTCAGGGAGACCATGTGGGAGTCGCTTAAGGCCACGGCAATGGTGATGCAAACCGCCGATATGGAGGTCGTCATTTCCCGGCTGAGACGGGTAATGGATTCTGTCAAGGAGTTCCAAGGCGGGCAGCTGTTCTTGCCGTTTTGCGAGTTTTTGGCAGACACGGGGGTGGAGAGGTTTAGGGCTTTTGCGTTGCCGTATTTCCAGAGGTATGTAGTGGGGCGAGTTTGTGATTCTAGGAGCAATGCTAAGGATTGAGGGGATTAGGTTTATTACTTCCAAGTGGACGATAGCAGAGGATAGCCTACTATATTTGATTCCGAAGCTGAGTGCGAATGGATCACTCATTCCTTCCAGTGACTCTGATAGGACTACTATGATGGGGGTTCTGGGAGATAAATCCCCGGTGACGACTGGGGTAGCGAACAATATTCAGGGATTTTGCAAGAACCTTGAGGTTGGCGGTGATCGGGATGCCCTGAGGGCTCGCGCGACGAGGATTTGGGAGTATCTTGATGTTATACTTTCGCTGTCGGGTAGTCTTCAGGGAGAGCAGCTTCCTGGTTGCCTTGTTGATCCTCTGGAAAAATTGCTCAATGGCTTATTTTCGTTACCAGAGAATGCCGAGTTCGCGGCGTTGGTGGGAAAGGTACTAACGGTGTCCTCTAAGTATCCATCAATGGGATCGCGGGGTCTGGAAGAACCACTAGCTGTAGTATTCCCGAAATTAGCAGACAATGCTCTATTCCTCCAGGGCGTTATCGACTTTTTCTCCCTCTCAACAGCCGAGAAACTTACAGACAGCGCCCTCGTTTCCATGGTGGACAAACTAATAACCAGCCTCTCCAGTTCCTCCCATGACATACGCTCACACTCGCTGCGGTGTCTTGAACTCCTCCGTGTTGCTACAAGCCCCCAGAGGCAAGTCTCAAGCGTCATCAACACCGCACAGATAATCGAGAGCACGCCATTAGAAATATCCAATGCAAGGAATATATCGCTCTACATCCGGAGGTTAGCAGGCGAATATTCTTCCGTCGCAATGGGGTCTTGGGAAAGTCGGATTGTGCCGCATTTTTGCTTTGGTTTGTTAACGGTGCACTTTTCACCAGTGTGGGATGATGCTACTTCTGTACTTTTGAGGGTTGCTGAGCGCGATGAGGAGGTGGTGGCTATGCTTTCATTTGAGTGGTTGGAGAGACAGCGCGGGGTATCCCCCGAGGTGAGCGATAGCGGAACCAGTGAGAGTGGGAAGGCCCCATTGAACTGTTTTGAGTGCTCGAATTTCAATATGGTCGAGGCGGTTGCGGATGAGTGTGTCATGGGCGGGCCCGAAGCTATGGCAGATTTGAAGAGGCAGTACGCTGAGGTATGTTGACTCCTTGATACCCTAGGGGATGTCTTTTGCTAACTGTTTAGGCTTTGAGAATATCGACGTTATCCACCTCGGTAGCCCGAATGCAGGCTTTGAAAGTCCTCGCAAAAATCCCGCGCGTCGCGGAAAAGCGGGGCAGGAAGTTGGTACCCATGTTCCTTGAGTGGTCCACCTTTGAGGGCGCGGAAGAGGGCGAGGATGAAGAGGAGGCTAAGGCTCCATCTAAATGGCTAAGAAAAGAGCAATCCGCTATGTTGACATTGTTCACTAAATTCACAAATCCCCGATCATTATATAAATCTGACGCAGTATATCCTGCACTTCTATCCCTACTCACCTCTGGAGACCCGAAGGTTCAGGCACTATCGCTTAAGTGCATATTTACTTGGAGAATCCCCGCTATACGAGCATACGAAGATAATCTTAATAATTTACTCGATGATACGAGGTTCCGTGATGAGGTCACGCACTTTGTACAGATCGATGAAGACGAGTCCATGATCCAGGATGACCACCGGGAGGCTCTCATGCCTGTCTTGCTGCGATTACTCTATGGACGAAGTTTATCTAGAAAGGGCGCAACGTCCGGAAAGAAGGGCATGGAATCCCAAAGGATGGTCGTCCTAGCTTCACTAGCAAACTTTAAACAATGGGAGCGCGAGCTGTTCATTGACATTGCACTTGGAGATCTTGCGGAGGCATCTGGACAGTTCATCGAGAAGAGCCCTGGGAAGTACATCCTTCATATGGCAGCGCTCGGCACTGCCCATATGCCAAACAGGAAGCAGATGGGTTTTGTGAGGATGACTAAGGATATGATCCGCCAGTTGGGGTCCACGCTTTTGCCGTTTATGGAGAAGATTGTGGATGCTTCTCTGTATTGTCTAGTCATGGCTACAAATACCATTAATTCCCGGGAGAATAGCATGGACGAGCGGGAGGATGCTCTTGCAGTGAAGGCTGCTCGGGCGATTCGTCAAGAGGGGTTTAAGTGTTTGGGTGCGTTGTTTAGTAGTTGTCCTATGTTTTCATGGGCACATTATATGCCGGCTATTTTCGATGCGTTGGTCACCCCCCGGCTAGATGCTCTCCCCGTAGAGACCTCCCAGGGTCCTTCCGGATTGCTGCGGCTATTCTCCATATGGGCGAATTCCAAGGACACTGTCATGTTTCTGGCAGACTACAACCCAACAGTGTTCTCCAAGATAGCAGCGTGCCTCGCAAACAAGAGCGTAAAAGACGAAGTCGTCCTATTCATCATTAACATGGTCGAACAGATTGTCTCACTCGTGGACTCGGAAGGCGGCGTCGGACCAAGGCTACTGGAACCAAATGTCGACGTCCTATTAGTCAACCTAGGCGGCATCCTGCGCAAGAGCCCCAGTAAAGAAGTTCTTGAACAGGCTGTTGAAGCGATTTCTCTAATCGCGCCGTTCGTGTCGGGCGATATGGAGACTACGCACTTGGTGGAGATTTCGGTCTTCTTGCTACATCAGCCATCGCGGAGGGTTAGCCCTAAGACAAAGAGTGATATCCTCACGATTTTATTACACTTCCTTCCTTTATGCGTTATGGATAAGGGGAGCAAGTTGTATGAAGATGCTTTCCGATGTGTGTCTTCTCTATTCGGGTTCTTTAAAGATAGAAAGAGTAGAGAGACGTTGGCAGGTGTACTCAATGTGTTCGCCGAACGGGACGAGGAGCTCGTCCAAGTCGCGGAATTATCTAGACAACTCAACTCCTTCTCCGGTAGAAGGCTCGACGAGCCAGACTTCGAGCAACGCCTTCGGGCGTATGGTAAGATTAACGAGGACCTCTACCTACAGTTCTCGCCAAAACAGTGGATGCCACTCATATTCAACATGCTCTTCTTCATCCGCGATAACGAAGAGTTGGCAATCCGCACGAACGCCTCATACGCACTCAAGCGCTTCGCCGAGAGTTGCGGGCAGAAATTTGAAACCGAAGAGAGGGAGGCGTACCTCGGGATTCTGTCGGAAACTCTCATGCCTGCACTGACAAACGGCGCTCGTGAGCAATCTGAGCTTGTACGGATGGAGTACGTCGCCGTCGTAGCTCACATAGTCAAAGAATGTAGTATCTGGGAAGAAGCCGGAGACATGAAAGCACTCCTTGTCGGCAATGATGAGGAAGCTAACTTTTTCAACAACATCCTTCACATCCAGCAGCACCGCAGACTCCGCGCGCTACGAAGACTGACTCTCACTTCGCAGAGGGAGAGCATCCGGAGTTCGAATATCGTACACTTTTTCTTGCCCCTAGTCGAGCACTTTATCTTTGATCAGGCGGAGGACGGGCATAATCTTGCCTCCGAAACGGTGGTAACTATTGGAGCATTGGCGGAGCAGTTGACGTGGACGCAGTACCGTGCGCTGTTTAGGCGGTATACGGGATACCTAAAATCAAAGCCGGAGTTGGAGAAGATTGTCGTTCGGTTGATAGGCACGGCCGTGGGTGCGCTGGTTCGTGCTGCCTCTGCGAAGGAGAGGGCTGCGATAGCGGTGAAGGATGGGGATGGAGATGTTCCGATGGGCAGTCCTATGGGCCGGCTCGCGGAGTCGCTGCCGGAGCAGCAGACCCTGGCGGAAGATATTTGCAAGGGGTTCCTATCACCATTGAAGGAGTACCTGCATCAGAAGGAAGAGTCGACGGTTAGCTTGAGGATTCCGATCGCTGTTTCAATAGCGAAGTTACTGAAGCTTATGCCTGATGATATGCTTCGGCTTCGACTACCCCCTGTTCTCACGGACGTGTGCCATATTCTCCGAAGCAGATCTCAGGAATCAAGGGATATGACTCGGAAGACGTTAACGGAGATTACTACGCTGCTAGGGCCGCAGTACTTTGAGTTTGTGCTTAAGGAGCTGAGGGGTGCTCTTTTGCGTGGTTACCAATTGCATGTGCTGTCATTCACTATGCACTCGATTCTTGTCTCTGTTGCGCCGACGTACCCTCCGGGCGCTCTAGACTATTGCGTCAGTGAGGTGGTGTCTGTTGTTATGGACGATATCTTCGGCGTTACGGGTATGGAGAAGGATGCGGAAGGATATATTAGTAAGATGCGGGAGGTTAAGAGTAGTAAGAGTTATGATTCTATGGACCTTATGGCGTCGATGACCACACTTCCGTACTTGGGGAACCTCGTTCGGCCTATTGGTGCGTTGCTAAAGGAGAAAATGAACCTGAGGATGTCGCAAAAGATCGACGAGCTCCTACGAAGAATTACAGTCGGACTACTAAGGAATAAAGAAATCGAGTCTGAAAAGATGCTCATCTTCTGTTACGAGGTCGTCCAGGAGGGATACAAGCAGGACTCAGCCGAGCCCCGAGAGAAAGGATTTGACCCCAAGACGCAGCCATACTTGGTAAATCTAAAGGTTCCTTCGAAGGCCGCTTCTGGAGTAACCACTTCTTCGCACATGTATAAGCTTACCAGGTTCGCGCTGGATCTTCTCAGGACCACACTGCAGAAACACGATAGCCTAATGACGCCGAGGAATCTGGCAAACTTTGTTCCCGTGATTGGGGACGCTTTTTTATCGAAGCATGAGGAGATTCAGATTTCTACGTTGCGAGTTCTAACGACCATCATTCGAACCCCTCTTCCCGCTATTGACGAGGGTGCGGAGGTGTTTATGGGGCAGGCACTGAGCTTTATCAAGTCTTGTCCGTCAATGAATGTAGAACTTGCACAAGCCAGTCTGAAGCTGATGTCGTCTGTCCTACGGGAGCGGAGGAGCGTCAAGATCAAGGAACGTACAATAGGGTATCTACTCACCCGCGTGAAGCCCGACTTAGAAGAGCCCGACCGCCAAGGCGTCACCTTCAATTTCCTTAAAGCAGTGCTGACCCGCAAGGTTGTTATCCCGGAAGTGTACGACGTCCTGGATAGTGTGGCTGCAATCATGGTCACAAACCAGACCCGCTCTGTGCGAGATCTTGCAAGAGGCGTGTACTTCCAGTTCTTGATGGAGTACCCCCAGGGTAGAGATCGATTCAGCAAGCAATTGGCGTTTTTGGTTAAGAACTTGGACTACGTCCACCAGTCCGGCCGCCACTCCGTGCTTGAAGCGGTCAACCTCCTGTGCACAAAGGTAGGCGACAACCTCATCCAGCAGATCCTCAGTACCTTCTTCGTCCCATTAGTCATGCGCCTAATCAACGACGACTCATCCGAGTGTCGGGAAATGGCCGGTGCATTGCTCAGAAAGGTTCTCGAGCGCGCCGACGTAGACAACCTCTCGGCATTCACGGGACTGGTGAAGAACTGGCTGGATCAAGACCAGAAACCGCTCTTGGTCCGCTCAGCACTGCAAATTTATGGACTCCATCTAGATGTGTCACCAACCTGTGCGAAGGAAGACCTCCCATTTGTCATGGGGAAACTGCAATCTATCATTCGAACATCCAGCACCGACCAAAACGCGCACTGGGAGAATTTATACTTTTCCCTGCAGACGTGGGCCAAAATCGTACTGCTCTTCCCAACGGCCGCGTTCTCGGTCGATCAGGCGCCCGTATGGACTTGCATCCGCGACTGCCTGTCATTCCCGCACGCTTGGGTCCGCCTCTCAGCGGCGCGCCTAACTGGCCTCCTATTCGCGGAGTATGCCGCCAAAGCCACCCTCAGCACAATGCCACTAGACAACGGCGCTGGACTGACACTCTCGGCGGAAGCCATGATCCGCACCGCGCGCCGAACCTCCTCGCACCTGAATTCCCCAGAGTTGAGCGAGGAATTAGGACTTCAGGTGGTGAAGAACTTACTGTTCCTGGCAAGATGCTTTCACGCCGCGGGGGTGGAGGCTATATCTTCCGTCCCTGTGAACGATCCCGAACTCGACGACGTCGAGGAGGAGCAGCAGCAGCAGGAAGAGGGGAGAAGGTCGGCGTTGGAATGGCTAGCTCAGAGAATTTCCGCAATCCTACGCAGCGAACGGAACATAAAAAAGGGACTTCTAGGGAAGAGATTTGCCTTGCAGTGGATCGCCGCTTTGGTCCTGTTCCTCCCGAAGGAAGATCTCGAACCGCTGGCAAAGATGCTCATAAGGCCGCTATATAACGTGCTAGAAGTAGGCGACATGCACCTCATGAAAGGTATTTCTCCCCACCACCCCTCGTTTGGGAATGAAGAAAGAAAAAAAAAGTACTCTCTAATACATGATGTTTGGATGCGTAGACCTCAAGCCAACTGCCCAAGAAGTCCAATCTTCCATCGCGGAAAAGCTAGGCACCACTTTGTTCGCTGTCATCTACAGCCAGATTAAGAGTGAAGCGCTAGACAGGAGGAGGGTCAGGAAGGGGAAGAGGGCGATTCTGGTATGCCCTCTTTCACTTTTCGTACGTAGAGGTGGGGTCGGACTGACATTTCGTAGGCTGTTGCAGATCCGGAGAAGGCTGCGGCGAAGAAGATTAGAAAGCATGAACGGAAGAGGGAAGTTAGGAAGGAAAAGGGAAAGGTGCAGAGAGAGGGGAGATGGGGGAGGGGTGGCTAGTCTCCTTTCATTGGATGGGTGTATTATAGTCTTTTTCTTTCATTTTCATTTTTTTTTTTTTTCATTTCCATCCCAAATCGATACGATAACGTTCGTGTTTATCGCATACGGTCTGTCAGTTAGTACAGTACATGTCACAACACAGCCTTTACCGGTAGAAGTATAGCACCCCCTATACGATTTCAAAAATTCCTGAATTCGTTACCTCCTCACCCACCCATTCACTCATTCACCCATCTACTCACCTACGCTGTTACACCCGTACTGGTACCTCTACTAAGCACACACACACACACACACACACAAACAAAAAAAAACACAATCCAGCACGATAAACACACTCACAAGCAAGCAACACACTCCCCGCACTACAACAAAAAAAAATCAACAAAATCACAAATTATCACTCGTCCATCTTTACCCTTCCTCCTTCCTTCCTTCACTCACAGATTCATCCATTCTTCCGTAAGAAAATTGGTGCCCCGTATCGTGATATGCGTCATGATGGGCATCGGATATTTCTACTTGGGTGAGTGTGTGGATGGGGTCGGATCGCTGTGGGGTGTGTGTGTCAGTGTGTGTGGAGTTATTGAGTGACTGGTGGGGTAGCGGCCGGGCGGCTAGGTGGGGCGTTATGTGCGGATGTGGTGTTGGTGTTTCGGGTCCTGAGTTGGCGGGTTTATTGAGGTGCTGGAGGAGGGTGGGTTGTTGTGCGGTTGGGTTGGGTGGTGGGATTGTGCCGTGGGATTTGCGTGGATGTGGAGGTTGGAGGTTATTTACCTGTATATATTGTTGGATTTACATTGATTGCTCTTTGGATGAATTACTGGTAGCGTGAGAGAAGAGTTTTGGAATGGGTGTCACAGATGAATAACAAGGAGCTTATTTTTTTTTGAGGTATACCATTTCAGTGACAAGGCAGCTTCCCCTATACCCGCCAATTGGGGAGTTGAAGGGATGATAGCTACTTCAATCTCTCCAAAACCTTAATAAGGTCGCCAAGAACACCCATAGCCGTAACCTCTGCGCCAGCACTACTCACGCGCAAGAGTGCTTGTTAGCCATAGTACCCTGCTCGGGAGAAATGCATTAAAACTCACCCAGCCCCCTGCACAATCATCGCCCTCTCCCCATACCTCCTAGTATAGAAGCTGATAATATTGTCACTCCCCTTCAACCCCGCAATCGCACTACCCCTATCAAAGTTCCTCAAGCCAACACTAACCTCTCCCTTCCCGACGTCTAGACTGCCAACATACCTAACCACCGCGCCCTCGCTCTCCGCCGCCGTCTTGACCTTGTCTATTTCACCGTCAAAGCCTGCTAGCCCAACCAGGAACTCCTCCGCGCTAGTAGCGGACTCTAAAGGTTTCGGAATCAGGGACTGGATGGGGAAGGACGTTGGCTCCGAGACTTGCAGTCCCGAGAGACGGGCCAGGATCGTCAACTTGCGCGCGACGTCGAGGCCGTTGAGGTCGTCTCTCGGATCGGGCTCTGTGTACCCAAGTTCTCTTGCTTCGGCGACGCAAGCCGAGAAGGGCTTTTCAGAACCGGAGGGCGAGAGCGGAGCGAAGGAGTTGAACAGGTAACTCATCGTCCCAGAGAATACACCCTCGATCTTGACTATTTCGTCCCCTGTATCTATCAAGTCCTTCAGCGTGCTCAGTACCGGAAGTCCCGCGCCTACTGTAGCCTCGTGGAATACATATCCACCATTCTGGGCTCCGCTCGCAGCGTAGATCGCCTTGAACAGGTCTAGCGAGCTGGAGAAGCCTTTCTTGTTCGGCGTGACGAGGTGCACACCCGAAGATAGGAAGCGCGGGTACTCTGCCGCGATTGCTTCAGAGGAAGTGTTGTCAACGAGAATCACCGGGCCCGGAGCGGAGGTCAGGAATTTGAGGGTTTCGTCCGGGAAGCTGGGGGGCTTGACGCTGACGCTGCTGGAGGCAATGTCGGATTCCCAGGTGGCCAGGTTTAGCCCCGAGTAGTCTCTCGACAGGATGGCTTTCGAAGAGCGGGAGATGAGAATCGTGCTTATTGTGTGCTTTTTGCTGCGGAGGGCGTAGGAATTTAGTTGGCTGATGAAGGATTTACCGACGCCGCCGGCGCCTACGGAGAGGGTTTGTCAGTCAATTGCAAATTTAAACTGGGGCATGGGGACTACCGATGATTGCAACGTATACCTTGGGCATTTCGAAGGGATTGAGTATTGGTGTTGGTGGATTGTCTTGTTGGCGCTGTTTTGGTGGTTGAGATGTTCAGGTGGGGCAATGCGGGGCGGGTTTGCTTGGATGAAACTGAGATGCTGTGGTTATGGTATCATACAGCACAAGTACCCATAGCGACCCTAATTATAAAAAGCAATCAATATCATGGAAAAAAAAACTTCATCACACAATCACGACATTTGTTTCCGCTAGGGTGTAGGCCAAGAGTGGCTTAGTGCGGTGGGATGGGCATCCCTCGTCCGATAAGCTTGACATCTTTCTATTATTCAGAGTCCCAGCATGGTATAAATATCATACAAAAATTTATTTCTCGAAGTGATATCAGGACACTGCACAATGCAACCTTACAGCAAGCAACGGCTGCCACACCATATATACAAAACCTACCTCGAGATCTCTTCCCTCCAACCTTTCCATCTTTCTGCTTCGATCTAAGGGCTAACATTAAATTTCATTTCAATACCCATTGCTACTAGTTCCACGTCCAGATATCTGCAGGAAATTTAGTTCTAGGTCCATTATCACGATACACGAGGATTTGAAACCATACTTTAGAACATAGGGCACCGCCACAACAGTCGTATCCTTCCCACCAACAAACCTCCCACCCAGTCCATCCTCCCAGATCATTTCTTTCTCTTCCAGTCCGGTAGCTGGCACAGCACACCGCCTACACCGAACTACACTTCCGAAACTGCTACCACGCACGCTCGGCGTCGTAGACAGGAAACTACCACATGCCCTGCAAATCCAAGTCTGTGTGTAATCCGAACAATTGAACAGTCGGTCCTGCAGTAAGAAGGCGCCTCCGTGGGCTAACAATGAATCACGCTCCATTTCACCGACACGGATACCCCCCCCCTTCCTCCTACCCTTGATGGGCTGATGTGTGAGCTCAGATATCCTACCAGTTGTTCGAACTTGGTACTTGTCATTGACCATATGGCGTAAGCGCTGGTAATATACGACGCCAATGTAGATATCAGCGTGCAATTCCTCCCCCGTGATCCCAGAGTACATCGGTTCGTTCCCGTGGTAGTTATACCCGGCAACCTTCAACTGGTGTCCAAAGTAATCAGCAGCGGTGTTCTCCTCATCGAACCTGAACGGCGTAGAATCCTGTGCAATCCCATGCAGCGCCCCGGATTTCCCGGCTAGCGATTCAACAAACATGCCTATCGTCATACGTGACGGGAAAGCGTGCGGGTTTATGATAATGTCCGGCTGCATACCTGACTCTGTGAAGGGCATGTCAATCGACGGCCACTTTTGCGAGCAGACTCCCTTCTGTCCGTGCCGGGAGGAGAACTTGTCACCAATGTTGGGAGGCCGGGGGATCCGGTACTTGATTGATATCTCTTGCATGGGTTTATTGTCGCCACCTTCGGAGCCCAGAAGGCGGACTTCGTCGATGTATGCATCTTCGCTGCTCTTGTAGACGAATACCTTGTTCTCAAGTCTCGTCCTGTCGCCTTCTTTTGGAATGGTGTGGTAGACTGCGACTGCATCACCGTCTCTGACCAGTTGGCCGATTATCGGGAGGCCGTCCATGTCCACTGTTCTCATCCAACTTTGGCGGATACCGATTCTCTGATAGGCCTTCCTTTTGGATGCTTTGGCCTCGTCGGTGCTCTCATCCATATCGTGTAGTTCGTCAATATTGGCACTGATTTCATCGGGATTAGCGAATCCAAATAGGAACTTCAATTCCCTTGAACGGGTTCGCCTTTCCTCAGCCCATCCAAGCTTTTCCGTCTTGTATACTGTCCCATGGCCGAAGCCTCTTTCGTGAGCCGACTTGTTCAGAATCATGGCGTCATCCATGTCGTATCCAGTATATGAAATGACGGCAACAACAGCATTCATCCCATTAGGGAAATTGTCAAGACCGTATTCATTATACAATGGAGACCTCACAATCGGTGTCTGTCCAGTCTGCAGCCGATACATTTTATTGTCACTTCTGTAACGCAGAGCTGTCCCCGGTGTGCCCATTGCTTGCTTGCCCATCTGGCATTGGTACATGTTACGCGGGGACTGGTTAAAATCAGAGAATGGCGTCATGTTCGCAATGATGGAGAGGATATTTGTGGGATCAAATTCAACGTGTGTTGTTCCTCCCGGGACGATTTCTAGTGGGGTTACAGCGATTGACATATACGGCTGTTCAAATGGACCGACCAGATCTTCCTTATCCAGAGGTAGATACTTGGTTGGTCGGATCATTCGTGCCTGCTGCGAGAAAAGGTATATACCGGGGTACTGGCCGCCCCTAGATATAGGAACAAACCCGATTTCCAAGTCAAGTGGTATGTTATGGCTCCCCTCAACCTTCCAGAATCGTAGAGTATCCGCGACCACCTTAGCGAGCTTTGGTGAACACCAGCCCACAATACACCCATCTAACTGAATACAAACTGTCGCTGAGTGAGGTAGCGGTGAAGTGGCCGACGATGTAACCCCAAGGGAAACAAGAGTCCTGCGAATAGAGGAAACATCCGAAGGAGCAGTTGCGATTCGGCATTTATGCGCAAGATGGTTGAGCAATCCACAAGGGGTTCCATCAGGAGTATGTACCGGGCATAAGAATCCTAGGCACTTCTCAGCAACTCGTGAAATACAAGGGCGTGGATAGCTTACCCCAACTTTCAGGCAGTAACTTTCGGACAGTGGTGGTCTTCAACTGTGCAAAAAAACTACCTCGATGCACCATCCTGAAATGTGAGATGAAACGATAAAAATTAATCTTTTCCGCCACAATAGTGAACCCCGAAACCTGCTGTAAATCGAGACCACTAGGAGAAGATAAATTTCCGGTGGAGATGAAATACTCCAGACTGCTTCCTATATTCCCACTCGTCCGCTGGAACATCCTTGCTCGATGCTCTTTGTTACTAAAATCCAACACGTTCCCGCTTTGGACCTCTCTCCGGACATCCTTCACAATCGCTTCCAGGTACTCCTCAGCTCGCTCTTTAATAATCATGGCATAGAGGAATCCCCCAAGGAGAACTTCCTGATGTTGAATAGCATCGGGATTATCCACCTGACACGTCCCCTCCGCCAGAGCATACAGCTTCCGAACCATGAACAGCAGCAATCGGTATTTATCCCTAGGATCCTCCAGATGCACTAAAACAATCTTTCTCAAGAACTCCTTCCCAACTTCCACATCACTCAGATCCGGCGACACCCCCATTACAATCCTAAACTTCTCACCCAAATGCTGCAGGTTCTCCTTTCGGGTGAGCAGCTGATACCCCTTGAACGTCCTGAGCAACAACTCAACCCGGTCAGTCAAAAACGTGTCCTCCATATCCCTCGTCGTCAGCAACCCATCGAAGATCTCGCGATCATTGGTCTCAACAAGCGCCTTCATTACCATGATGACGGGAACAAGGTACTCGTTCTTCCGCCACGAGAAACGGAAGGTAACGTTTCCGTCGTTGAGGTAGTGAAGGACGTTGGTCTGCGAGCTCTGATCCGGCCGCACACAGCGGATTTGGACTCCCATGTTTGTGTAGGATTTTCCCCTTCCGGTGAAGGAAGGTCGGATGATGGCCATTGGGTAGTTCCGGCGCTGGACGATGAGCATACGGATTAATTTCTCGATGCCATTGACGATGAAGTACCCGCCTAGCTCTTCCGACTCTTCTTTCCTCTCCACGAGGTCATGTGGGGAGAGGTTTTCTAGGTGGCATCGGTTTGACTGTGCCCCGTTAGTTGAGACAAACGCCAGAGCAGTGGGAGAAGAGAGCAGATACATACCCCCACCATAATTGGAATATTCCCAACTTCCCTATCCTGCGACACCCATGGCCCATCATTGATCCTCAGCCCCAGTTTCACCGAGAGCCTCCCTCGGTAGGTAATATGCCTTTCCCTACACTCCGCAGGGAAGATCTCTCTCTTCAGCGTAGTCTTATCCCTCTCGCTAATCTTCGGTTTTCCGATGTAAATCTTGTCAATTCTTACTGAAACACAAGTTAGCTCCCCCTTCTCACCCCGCAGAGATATGAGAGCAACTCACAGGAGAGCTTATTCCCTAGCACTTTCCCATCGCCTTTCCCGTCAAACACACACTTCACTCCGATATCTTGCCGCGCAAGGTCCAGCAAACCACCCTCAGCAGTGATCGCATTGAAAGACTCGATATGTGGCTTCACAGCGTTCAGCAATGCTGGGAAGGCAGATTTATCTTTTGGTGGATTGCGGAATAGGTCTCCCCACCTAAGTGTGTTGAAAGAGGTATTTGGCTTGATAGTCGTCACCATTGTTCCCTCTTTCCTTCCTTCCTTTCCCACCTTTGAGGTAAGCATTTGCTTGTTTTGCGAAGGGGGGAGAGGACAGGAAGCTGCGTATGTCGTATCTTTTTTTTCCACTCCTCCGCACAACAATGTGTTTATACATAAAATTTAAACCGGATGTTCCCGCTCAAGGATAATTTTTTTAATACGGTACAGTACCCCCCCCCCTAGCACTAATGGGTTACCCGGTTCGCTCTACCTAACCCACGGGTAAGACAACCCAGCGCATATGCAAGGGTTAGGTTTTCCATTATTTACCCAGCATTGAAGATCCAACCCCACTCACATTGAACCCAAGCAGGCTCTCATATCATACCAACAATACCAGCACTGACAACAACAACAACCCCGCAGCTATCATACCCATCACCAACCGCCATGTCCGAATACTCCTTCACCTCCGACTCCGACTCGGGCTCCATCATCATGACCCCAACCACGGGCTCCGAATACTCCCCCGACGCCTCATTGCGCGAGTCTTCCCCATCCTTCTCCAGCCGCGACAGTGGCTCCGACGGCAGCGGCTATGGCGACGACGACGAGGGCGACGCGGAGGCCGAGTGGCAGGAGAGTCTACAGCAGTTGGAGCTGCTGCTGAGTCTGGTGCTTGTTCCGTTTATTGGGAAGTGGGTTGGGAGGAAGTGTGCCTATATCGGTATGCTTAAGACATCCCATTTGATGATTGGGGTGGGGGCTAATGTACAGGATAGCGTGGTCGAAGTTTATGAGTTGGAAGTATCCTGTTGACGTCGTTGTGGAAAAGGCCGCGCCTAAAATCGTGTTGTCGGTGGCGGTTTCATCACCGTGGTAGAGAGGGGGTCGGGGTTGGAATGGAATATCGTCCGTTTTTATTTCTTGGGAGGTATATGTTCGCTGGAGGCAAAGCTCCTGGAGAGATACAAATTACAGCGCTATGGAGTAATGGGCGTGAAGTTATTTTTCAATTTTTTTGCTATCCTTTCACCGGTCGATGCTTTGTGAGACCTCTCTCCTCGCAAAGCGTAGCTTTTTCAGTTTGCTTCGTTTCTATTATATCATAAGCACGAAGAGGGAGAAGGTCATTGAGCTAAGTTAGAGTGCTTACCAAAGCATTGTACTAGAATATGTATGCACAAATCCCCTTAACCCAACCATGCAAGCTATTATAATTTTACAGCGCTCGAAAAAATTGAATTCTATCCCTTCCTCTCCTCCTCCTTCAACCTTTCCACTAACTTCCCCCTCAAATAATCACTCAATCCCAGTCTACCCCCACCAAAAATTAGCCTCCGTTCCGCCCCTCCTCTCCAGAGAGAAATACTCACATCCCCTCGTTAGTAACGACCCTATAAGCCATACACGCCTCATACCCCCCTTCCACCACCCTTCCCTCCCCGTCAACCTCCACGCTGCCAATAATATCCCCTGGGTCACCCACCCTCCCGAATGGTGGCGGATTCCTCAAGTCGTAAACATGCACCCATCCCCCCATCCCCCCACCTCCCACCCCGCCCTGCAAATTCGCCCCGCCAGCTCCACTCCCATCTTTACTCACCGCCGTTCCGTGCGTCCTGCGCGCGGCGAATATGCTTGAGCCCCCCGGGGATGCGTATGTCATGGCCGAGGCTTGTACCTCGGGACAGTTGTGCGCGTGGGTACGTAGGGTTTCGTGGAGGAGGGTAAGGAAATGCGGGTTTGTGTGGAAGGTGTTGGGGGTTGGTGGGAGAGTTCTGGCCGTTCCCAGGGATAGGCGCGGATTTGGGGGCGTGGTTTGGAGGAGAGTTAAGATGTATGCGTCTGGTGGGCCCGGGGAGATGTACTGCTTGCTTCTTAGCTTCCGTATTGGCTGCTATACGGGGAAAGAGCAGGGAGAGGGGGGTACTATGTGTGGATTATTCTCTAGCGTCGAGAGGGAGCGTATGAACCGTGGCTTTTGATCCCATCGGAAGGATCTCGTGAGTAGCCTTGCGCCGGGTCTTTGTAGAAATAACATTGGGTCGAACGAACGATGGGAATGGTTGAGCTTGGGATCGATAACTCGACTTACGGTAAGGCAATGACGTCGTGGGATATGGCAAGTCAAGAGCTTTGTATGATTGAAGGCCGGGTAGCTGCGCTGGCTCACTGCATAGGTTCTGCAGACCGGTATTCCAGTCACTGGGTGTCAAACCTCACCATGATTGCGCCCCCTAAAACCTATACGAACAATTCTGGACTTCGAGCGGTTGAATCCTAAAAAATCCAGGCTTATCATATTTGCATATGTAATCGGCATGTCATAATGAATCATTCAGATATCAGTATCCATAGTATTTCCAGAAAAGCACACCTGTGAAAACACCAAAAAAAAAAAAAAGCCATCTACCATTAGAAGGAAAATAGATTTAAATCAAAATATCCACAGCCCCCGGAACCTGATCCCTCAGCGCGCATCAAAGCATCACATAATATCACTCGAAAATACTCGCCGACAAGTCAAACCTGCAGGGCTAAAAAATTCCACCCCATTCCCTGCCCCCACTCACACCGCTTAATACCCCACCGCAGCCCCACATATAGCCATCATTCATCGAGTCATAGTGCTCCGAGCGCCTTCTTAAAGGTTTCCAGCAATTCCCCAGTCTCTTCGAGTCCAACGCTTACCCTCACTAGGTTTTCTTCAACACCATATCCAGCCGCCCAGTCTAGTTCACCGTAATGCGCCAATAGCGTGTAGGGTGATGCAAGAGTAAAGTTGGTCCCAAGGCTAGGCCCCTTGGAAACCTCGAGGGCATCAAAAGACCTAATTGCATCCTGGGTGGTATGGAATGTAACGCTCAAGAGACCGCCGTATCCTCCGCCAGGTCGACGGCAGCTGTCATAGAAGGGCTTTGTCGGAGAGTATTTCGGATAATAGACCCTCTTAATCCTGGGATGGGATTTGAGTAGGTCTGCAACGGCCTCGGCATTTCTATTGATTCGCTCAATACGGGAGACAAAGTCTCTGCTGTTACGCTCGAGGAAGAGGGCATCTTCACACCAGTGATTGTCCTCGTAGTCTGCGGTGAGGGCTTCCTTTAGTTGATTGTAATAACGGCCTTTAGGATTTAATATAGAGCTATAATCCCGTTAGTGCGATGGATATCGATAGGAGGTCGGGGAGATTGTACCTTCCGCCCATGACATTGCTATCGCCGCTGAAAACCTTGGTGAGACTACTAACAACAACATCGGCGTACGGCAGGACATGAACATTCAGAAAGTTTCCAACCGTCTCGTCGACAACGACAGCAAAACCATATTTATCCGCAAGCGCTTTAATACGCTGTAGATCAGGCGCCCTGAGCAGAGGGTTCGAAGGGAATTCGCAAAACAATACTAGGATGCGTTCCTCGGATTCGAGCTTCTGTTCTAGATCATCAAGCTCTTCTGATGAACCGTGACCGTAGAAGTGACATCCAGGACCGAATCTCTCCAGGATCTTGAGGGTATCAATATACGGAAAGCTTGGACATAAGGTTAGTGACAGTTATTAGAGAAGCGAGCTGGAGCGTACCCATAGCAAACACTCTTACTTGGCCCCAAAGTGACCATTAACATTCTATGGGTATTAAATATTGCACTCATCCCGGTGGGATATAAGTAAACATCATTCTCGGAAAACCCCTCAGCCATTCTCCCATCCTCATTCGGCAATTCCAAAGCATCCTTAAGCTCCGTATTAACTTTCAAAGACCCCGCAATCCTTCTTCGAATAGCGAGCTTCGCGCTGTCCACAAACGCCAGATCCAAGTTCCTACCAAACCTCTCCTCGACAAACGTATCCTGCTCCTCCTCCCCCGGAGAAAACGACTTGAATTGCACATCCCCACGGGAATACCTCTTCGGTCCCCTGCTTATGCGTGGAGGGCTCTGGGTAGCGATAGTACTCTTTTCGACCAGCAAGCCCTCATCAAATTCCCTCTGGCAGAACTCCGCCCTGCGAGAAGACACCCCGTCCCCCGTATGCTGCCAAAATTGCTTCGCAACCTTAGCTTCACCAGCAGGGTACATAACCGCGCAAAGGTCGGACGAGATGGGTCTCCCATCACCATAGCTTCCCTTCCCTGCCCTGCTCACGAACTCAACGACCCTAATAGTTGGTGCAGGGGTAGTCTGCGAGGTGGCCTTGATGAACTGGCGACATCTCGCTGCGACACAGGGAGTCGGGAAGAGCATTGCTTCTTCACCTGGTTGGCCGAACTTGGACAGTATCGTGCTTGCGAGCTTTTGTATGGACTTGTGGATGAAGAAGCGTGGATAACCGGTCTTCATCTTGCTGATTACCCATTCTGCTCCTTCTTCGTACCCGACGATAGATTTCCATGTTGGTAGTGAAACGCTCACTGCCTATTTTATTTTTATTTTTTTGTCGTTAAATGTCAGCCGTTTGTGTTTATGAAGCACCAAAAAGGGAGGGGGGTAAGATCATACATGTGGAGTGTTCTCCGGAATCGAGGAACCAACCACGCCAACCATTGTGGTGTTACAGTAATACCGTTGCTGTATTATATGAGGAGTGGAAAGTATGGAATGATAGATGCAGAGTTAAGGCGTGAGACGCGCGATGGAGGCAGGGCAGACAAGTTCCGGAATATATCATACACGGGAAAAAAGGAAAACGGTGAACTCTTGCAGTTTTACTCAGGGTCTCCCACCCTTTTGCGTTTGGGGAGTGGGGGGGGAGCCAGGGAGGGTTATCGATCAACACCAGTAGGGCATATCCTGGCCATCGGTTCCTCTCCCGAGTCTTTCTCCCGGCCCCCGACCGGTGGGTTAGGGTCCGAAGAAAGAAACAACGGTGCGTTTTCAGGATCGTTCCACTCCACATCTTGCCCATAAACACGATCCCCCAACAACAATGATTCAATTAAAGGTCTGTTGTTTATGCTTTCTGCCTTTGTACCGCTTATTGAAATGCTGGGCTGATATGTCTTTGTGCTTCCCACGGTAGTCGATGCTGAATTGCATCGACAATTCCGGCGCTGCGCTGGTTGAGTGTGTTCAAGTGCTTGGGAAGAAAAGGCCCGCTACCGTTGGTATGTGCAAGCTTACCGCCATCGCCACCACCAATCACTGCTGCTAGTGCTCCACTGTTACCCCTTATACATGATTGCTAAGGCTGTGGAATAGGTGATAAAATAGTAGTCGTCATACAGAAACAACGATCCCTAGGCCACGATCTTTCTGCCGCTGCCCAGGCCGCCGTGAAAGTTCGACGAGGAGATATCTCTCATGCAGTGGTTGTTCGGACGAGGAAGGGATATGGAAGGGCTGATGGGAGTTATATCCGATTCGACGACAACGCCTGCGTACTTATCAACAAGACCGGCGATCCACTAGGGACCAGGTTGAGCGGTGAGCCCACAAACCCCCTAGAACCGCATACAACGTGGGGAGGGATGGCTGATTATGGGATATAGGTGTCGTTGGGCGCGAACTCAAGAAAAAGAAGTGGTCAAAGATTTTATCCCTTGCTCCGGCCTATGTATGAATTTGTCGAAATAAAAAAATTTGCACACAAAGTTGGACTTTCCATTTGCATTAAAGTATGAAGGGTAGAGTACAGGTGCAAAGATCTATCGAATTATTTCTCCATCATACGCCGGACCCCAAGCGGTGAAGGAAAAAACGAACCCGCCGCCACTCCGCTACACAGCAACAGCACCTAATGAATAGTACCACAGGAGCAACAAACATGGAACAATCTCTGCGCAGCGTTAGCTCACAATCCGGTTCACTTGCCATCTTGTGAGGAAGAGGTAGCCCTGCCATCTTGGTATCCTCAGTTCTCTGCTGACTCTGGAAGAAGACACATTCGTTCTCTCCACACTTTGGACATGGCTTCATGGACCTCGGCAACTATCCATTCATCAGTGTCTCACCCCAACTCCCCACTACACCCCTAGCAGATCCTCCGGAAGACATACAGTAGGATCAGATCCAACATCCGTAGTCACACCAGCAGTCTCACCTGTAGACCCTCCAAGAGTATTTCTAAAAACGCAGTTGTTTGACGCGCTCTCTGTGGCCTGACAGGTACGGCAGCGATACATGAGGGTGTTATTGACGCGGTCCTAAAAGCGGTTTGTTAACACCCTCGCTCCGGCCATGTACCGGCGGCCGAAACAGACCTCATGAGGGTACAGCATGTTAGAGCTATTGCGATCAAATCAATAAAAAGTTTCCATGTCAATCAAACATAAAAACGCTCATACCATTCGCGACAGAAGCGGAAGGCAACCTTCTCACGGCGGCCACCGGTGGTAGGTGCAGGAGTTCCAGCGTCAGACATCGGAGAGAGAGAGATAGAAATTCTGTTCGAGTGATAGATAAGTCAAGAGTTTGAGCGCGGAGTGTTGCTGATAGCGCGTGTGTTTGAGAGAAGGGAGGTTTCCTGCCGCCTCCTCAGATCTCTATCATACGGAAACTACCAAAGCAGAGCTCGCCCGAGATTCATGGAAATCTTGGCACCGCCACCGGCCATTCGCCTCACTGACTCATCCCAAACCCCCAACTCTCATTCGTGCAACCAGAAATACCGTTTCAATATTGAGATCCACCCCGCCAAACAGTCCACCCCCCTCCCCCATCATCCCTAATTTCAGTTCGGCGAAAACCACACACCCCCGAAAAAAAACACAAATGGCCCTCGCATCGAGATGTTGTGCCAGAGTAGTGCGCCCTTCCTCCTTCAGCCTGAGACTTTCCCAACCGGTAGTTTACACTCCCGCCCGACGATGGAATTCCACCACCACCACCACAAATCCTAAGATTTCCGGGATCGTCGACCAGATCTCCGGCTTGACTCTCATGGAGACGGCAGATTTGGTCTCTCTCCTGAAGGTTCGTTCGTCGCTCCCGTATCTTCACCTGTTCCGACACTCGCATTAATGCATAATCTTGTTATACTAGTCCCGCTTGAATATCCCCGATGTCGCTCTCCAATCATTTAGCGCAGGTCCGGCAATCGCTGCGCCCGCTGCCGCTGCAGAAGAAGAGGCTGCGGCCGAACCGGTACAAGAGAAGACAATGTTCAATGTCAAGCTCATGTCCTTCGGGCCCGGTGCCAAGCCGAAGATCATCAAGGAAGTTAAGGGTTTGCTGGGACTGTCGCTGGTGGATTCGAAGAAGTTTGTGGAAAGCGTGCCGAAGATGCTGAAGGAGGGTCTTGTCAAGGAGGAAGCGGAGAAGATACAGAAGACTCTAAAGGACCTAGGTGCTGTGGCTGCTTTGGAGTAAGGAAGATTAGGGGGTCCTTAGAGTGGGGGGATATACCGGTATAATTCCCGGCGACATACCTTGTGGAAATTATTGCGTGGGGAGTATGTATATTTAGATGAATCACGAGATAGGATTCACGGTCTCTGTAAAAAATGCATCTTTACAAACCCTTTTTCTTACACCTGTATAAACTATTTTACAGAGTTGCAATGTTATGGACATTGGAGGTATTGAAAATGCCCTTTCGAACAGTACGAAATCCCGGAACGCCAGCCTTTTATGAACCTATACCTGAACATCCACGAGGTCATACAACCGATGCTGCCAGTATCTGATTCTCTTCCCTCATGATCTCATAGTCATCCTCATTGAGGTCGCTAACCTGATCCCACGCCTTTTCAAATTCGGGATTCGGAAGGCCATCGCTCGGCGGTGGAATGGCCCAGATATTTTCTCTAAGTCGTTTATGCTGTCTCACAGTTAGCACAGGGGGTAGCCAATTTCCCAAACCAATGGTATCTACATACCCGTTCTCTATCCTCTTCCATCCGCTGCTGTATAATCGAATCATCAAGCTTGCGTTTAATATCCTTACCCTCGTTGCCGGGTTCTTCGTCGTCGTCATCGTAAACACTCTCTTCTGGCGAGGCAACGGATCCCCTACCAACTCTCAGCATATAATCCTAATCCTCACTAGAATCCCAAGAGCTACCTGTGCTCCCTTTCCCTCTCTGCTAATAGAGCAGTGATCTCCTCCATAGAAATTTCATTCACAAACCCCTTACCCTGTAGATTCTGCATAACTTTCCTAACAGTACCGACATTTGCTGCTCCCTCAGAATTATTCGGAACAACAGCATCGACTACCTGCAGAATGTCCCGTCGAATCATGTCGGTGTAGCCACCATAGTCAGCTTTCAAGGAGTGATCGCATAGGACCTCTATAAAGTAGAGCATGTTGACGCGAGTATTCATTGTGACATCCTCCTAGTTTCTGCTGTTAGTATGCTTTCTTTAGATTGATAGGGCTGAAGTACCGATTGAAGTTGCTCGAGTATCACGCTGAATAAGTCCTCATCCAGTTCGCGGTTTCGGAGAGCGAATTGAGCGCATTGCTTTGAAGCTCCGGCGGAGGCATTTAGCCGGGAAAGAAGCTTTGTGAAGGAAAGCCGACAGGCAAATGGGTCATCCGTTGCCGACATCGTGGTATTAACTTGAGCGAACTTCTAGGGTGACAGGACTCGCGCTGTGGGTTGGGGAGGGTGCGGGAGAAAGCATGGGACTCGCTGGATTCGATGTGAAGGTTGAGCCGCATCACGTGGGAGGCAATGTTGCCACCCGAGAAACGATGTCTTGGCTTAAATGATGATCAAGGGACAAGAATCCAACCCACCTTGTAACTCAACCTTAACCAACTCCAACTTCACGATGCGCACCTTCGAAGTTAACAACGACCGACTAGGAGTCCTCTGTGGCCTTACACAAGATTCCGTCCCCCCGAGGACAAACAAGGCCCCCAACTCTCCGCCAGAAACAAAATCGAGGTCAACCGGAGCTTCTCCCCCTCCGAAGAACGAGGATAGGACTCCAGAGTCAAAGCCGGACGACCCATCCCGACCCCGAAAGTCTAAATTCAGGTTCAAGAGGAAGCGCCAGAAGGATTCACATCACCATCGTAGTCCCTCATCTCATCTACGGTCTCATCCCTCAAGCCGCCGCAAACGCTCTCATCACAAGCCTCTGGATGACGACCCGGCTGAGTACGACGACACATATATACCCAATCTATCTTCAGTGAACTTCGCTACCGCAGAAGATGCGTTTCGAGAATCACTGTTTGATGCTATGGCGGATGACGAGGGCGCTGCGTTCTGGGAGGGGGTCTACGGTCAACCAATCAATATCTATCCCCGCCCCGACGGCCGCGGGGAGCTAGAGAGGATGACAGATGAGGAGTACGCAGAATATGTACGATCCAAGATGTGGGAAAAGACACACGAGCACATTATCGAGGAAAGAATCAGACGGGAAGAAGCAAGGAGGGCCAGAAGACACCGGGATAAGGAGGAGCAGAAGATGTGGGAGGAGGAGGAACGCTCCAGACGCCGAGAAGAGAAGGCTCGAAGAAGGCTCGGGGATAAAGCCCGGGCTGAGAATCAGTGGAAAGGATACCTTGAGAAATGGAGGGAGATCTCGGCCGGCAAAGTGGATGGGGATATTCCTTGGCCGGTTGAGTCTGGGGAACTGAAGGATATAGAGAAGGCGGCTTTGGAGCGGTTCTACACGGACATCAGGGGCTGTCTAGGCGAAGATGAAGGCCTTGTGGACGTTTTGAAGGTTGAGAGAATTCGATGGCATCCTGATAAAGCCCAACAGAGATGGGGTAAGCGGGGCCTCAGTGAGGAGGAGCAGAGAGGCATCACGGCTGTATTTCAGACCGTGGATTCGCTCTGGGTTGGATACAAAGGGCGGAAGTAATAATAATAAAAGATAAATAAATAGCATCCACAGTTGGGATCTCTGGTTTTGTTTTTGCCCGTTTACTCTGGGTTCTCTGTGTACAGTACTGTTGGAGCGTTTTTAACTGGCTAGAAAACCTGTCTATACGGTGTCACTACTCGAGCAGACAAACTGGCGTTAATCCGGATTCACAGATAGTTTTATACAATGGTGTATTGCTAAATCTCTAGCACTATGGCTGGGCCTGGCCTGTTTAACCTGAGCGACAATTCCTCGGGGACCCGTTTACGACACAGTGCCATAATTCCAACACCAACCGAACAAAGTGATGAAGTGATGCACGGACAAGGTGGTCCAGTATCCATAAATCTGTGAAGCCACCGCCAGTTTTACCCAGTAGCGGCCACTCACGGCCGCGTTGCACCGCATTCAGGAGCCCGGGGCCACCCAAACTTCAATACGATCCCGGCGAAGGAGGGGAGGGCAAATATCCGATTGATAACCCATGAAGCGATATACTACCGGCTCATGCCGGTTGAAGCGCTCGTCCAATGAGAAGCAGACAATCACAATTCCCCAGTGCTCGCGCAGCATGGAAGCCACGAGAACAAACCACCTGCATGGAGCCCGGGCGTTATCGGGCTTGATGATGCTTCATGTACTCGAGTACTGTACTCGAGTACAGCATTGTGCCATACTTTTGCTGTGCCGGCGCTACCAAATTGATTAATTGCCCCCCACTCTCCGAAATCTACTCTGATATCCTAGAGCCAGAGCCAACCAGATGCGTGCAACAAAAACTGTGGGACTGAAGAGTGCTTTTCCTTCCTTTCTTCCTCCTCCCTCCCTTACTCGAGTACAGTTGCATTGCAGGGCAGGGCATTTCGGGAATTTAGCATTGTTGCTTGCCACTGGGGAACCTTCAGCGCTAGATTGAAAATCGCGCAGTGATGCCGGTGTTGGTGGTGGCCCCTCATTTTGTTTATCCGTGCATACGTCAGGCGATGGGTGCCCCTCCAAACTTTTGGTTTTGGTTTGGTTTGCTTGCTCTCATGTTTGGTCAGACGCAACATAAACCTCCGCCTCTGCTCTTTCCATCCTAACTTTGTTGCTGTAGTTCGTTGCGTTAACCATCCATAACAGTTGCTCTATCAAAGGAGGAGAACAAGGTCGGCCCTCGGAATCATCACTACTCCCTTTTGTGTAGGAAGGACTGCTCTTTCTGGTAAATCAAGGCACGTTGACATTCTCTCATCATTTCTGTGGTTTTCGCTTTCAATTTTGTTTCCCTGTTTTTGCTATAGATGGACCTTTTGGGTTCGAGATGTACCCCGCTCTGCTTCCCCGCTCATCTGCTGTCCCATCTTGTACGATGGGGGTATCCCATTTTTATTGCACTTCTATGCAGATGAGGGGGATATTTTTTCTTCTTGCCTTTATCAGCCTGGATGTTTCATGTGGGAATGTGCCGTTAACTGTTCAGAAGCAGGAACAAACCATGCCTTTCAGTCTTGCTTCGGAATTGCCCGCCTGGAAGACTCTCCAGGATCATTACCAAACCGTCAAGACATTGCACTTGTCGGATTTGTTCGCTCAGGACCCCAAGAGGGCCGAGAGGCTCTCTCGTTCGTTCCTTAATGATGCCGATGGAAACGAGATTTACTTTGACTTCAGCAAGAACTTCCTCACGGAGGAGACTCTTGGACTCTTGATCAAACTAGCTAAGGAGGCTGATGTCGAAGGACTTCGTGACCGAATGTTCAGGGGTGAGAAGGTCAACTTCACCGAGGAGAGAGCTGTATACCATATGGCTCTACGCAATGTTTCAAACAGGACTATGGAGGTTGATGGGAGGAGCGTTGTTGAGGGCGTCAACTCCGTACTGGAGCATATGAAGGAGTTCTCGGAGCAGGTTCGCAGCGGTGGGTGGAAGGGGCATACCGGTCAGCGCATCAGGAGCATTGTGAATATTGGAATTGGTGGCTCCGATCTGTGAGACTCTCCTGCCATTCCTGACGAGCCTGAGTATTAACAATGATGTAGTGGGCCAGTCATGGTTACAGAGGCTTTAAGGCCTTACGGGCACCCTGACCTGACTTTGCATTTTGTGTCAAATATTGACGGCACCCACATCACCGAGGCCCTCAAGTCTTGCGATGCAGAATCGACACTGTTCCTGGTCGCTTCAAAAACCTTTACTACCGCCGAAACTTGTACAAATGCAAACACGGCAAAAGAGTGGTTCTTGAAGCAGAAAGGTATCGATGGGGATAGATCTGCCATTGCAAAACATTTTGTCGCTCTCTCCACCAATGAGGTGGAGGTCACCAAATTTGGAATTGACGCCCAGAACATGTTCGGTTTCGAATCGTGGGTTGGCGGAAGGTACTCTGTTTGGTCGGCAATTGGATTGAGTGTTGCCCTTTATATTGGATTCGACAGATTCCATGAGTTCCTTGCTGGTGCTCACGCTATTGATAATCACTTCCTAAGCAAGCCTTTGGAAGAGAATATTCCCATTATTGGAGGTCTTTTGAGCGTTTGGTATAGCAATTTCTTCAATGCCCAAACTCACTTGGTCTCGCCGTAGGTTTACCCTCATGAGTAGCACTTATATGATTATACTAAACACTTTGGAGCAGATTCGACCAATACCTTCACCGCTTCCCCGCGTACCTCCAGCAGTTGTCCATGGAGTCGAACGGAAAGTCTGTTACTCGTGATGGTAGCATCGTAAATTACACTACCGGGGCTATCTTGTTCGGGGAGCCAGCCACCAATGCTCAGCACTCTTTTTACCAGCTCCTTCACCAAGGAACAAAGTTCATCCCTACTGACTTCATTCTGGCCGCAGAGTCTCACAACCCTGTCGCGCCAGACAACAAGCACCAATCGCAAGTAAACACCTCCCCCACCAAATCCGGCATTAGCTAATCTGAGAATAAGAATGTTGGCCTCCAACTTTTTTGCACAGGCCGAGGCCCTCATGGTCGGAAAGGATGAAGGGCAGGTTCTTGCAGAGGGTACTCCCGAGAGGCTCAAGAACCACAAGGTATTCCGTGGCGATCGCCCAACCACCGCCATACTAGCCCAAAAGATCACCCCCGGCGCTCTTGGTGCCTTGATCGCTTACTATGAGCACCTTACCTTCACCGAAGGTGCCATCTGGAACATCAACTCGTTCGACCAATGGGGTGTCGAATTGGGCAAGTCCCTTGCGAGTAAGAGCTCTCCATCCCAGTGAATGTGGGGAATTGTGACTGACATTATGGATAGAGAAAATTGGTTCCGAGCTCGAGACGCCCGGAGATGTATCTGGACACGACGGTTCTACCAATACACTTATCAACAAGTTTAAGAAGATGTCCAGCGCGGGCAAGGTTGAGTACAAGCTTTAGCTTGGCGGTTTGGGGGAAATTTTGTTTCCTATTTAGCTTCTTTCCTGGGCCATGCGATATGTAATGTAGGGGTCACGTTTGCCTTTTTGGTATCGTCTATAGACTGTTGGTCCCCTTGCGTGGGTAGTTGCGGTGCATGAAACAGTGGCTACGTGGAAAACTACAGAGAGTCTCCCAGCGGTGATGTGATGAATCGACTTGATCCTGCCCGAGTGCCCGTTTGCGGGCGACCGGCTGGCCCGGTATTTCGCAAGAGAACTCCATTGTAGCAGTAGTAACAAAAAGACAAGGTAGAAGGATATGTAATAAAACTAAAAGGGGAATCTTTGCGCCATTTCCCTGCAATGCTTATCCCCTCATCCAGACATGCTCGTCGTTCAAAAACAAAAGAAAATCAGTTTGCGAGAATCATCTTGACGAAGTCTACTCTAATGTCAGCATCGAACACGCTCGAGCCCGATCCAGAGGGGAATATATACCAGTGTAGTTGACCTGATCGCCATGAATGTTCATGCCCTTGAGTAACTCATCAACTTCATCATTGGTGAGCTTCTCCCCAAGAGAAGTAAGAACTATCCACCATCGAATTAGCAACCAGCTCACAGTGCACAGAGAGAACACTAGGGAGAAAAAAGTATACCGTATCGCAGCTCCCCGACCCCAATATACCCCGTGCAGTCCTTATCAAATACTTGAAACCCCCTGACAAACTCATCCGGCTCCCCCGGATCACGGAACCCATTCGGACGATTCAGGATTTTCAAGAACGACTCAAAATCCACTGAGTTTTCAACCGAATATTAGCTACAAGCTTCGAAGGGGGGGAGGGGGAGGTGCTTACGGTCACCTTTGGGTGCAGAGTTATGGATTAAATCGTCAACCTCTGCGTTTGTGGGATTCTGTCCACAGGCTCTGAGAAGGTCGCCTAAGGAGCTTAAGGGGATACGTCCGTTCCCACGCTTGTCGAAGAGAGCGAAGGCTTCCTTGTAATTTGTTGTTGCCTTTGTAAGGGGTTAAACTATGTTAGCTTTTTTTCTTCCTTTCCCTCGCTCCGCTTTTTTGCGGCAACATGAGCCGCAAAGAGGGAGATGTTTTCTGCTCACCATTTTCTGAGTCTGTTGGTTGTACGCGGGTATGGTACGGTTTGGTATTCGAGGGGGTAAAGGAAAAAAGAATAAAAAATGGAGGGGAAGTGGGATGAAGATGTGAATAGGATGGGATGGAGAACGGAGGTGGGCGGCTGGGCTTCTGCTGGCAGGGAGGTTGTTTTTGAGGACTTTTCTGGGCAAGGGTGTTTGTTTGTTTTGCACAACAGGGAGGTTGCCAAGGTGAGTGGTGCAGCGACCAGTAGTCTAACCCTTAGACCACCATAGGTATGATAGTCAACCTCTCTTGCTGCATCGTATCATAATTTCTTCACCTCCAACCTCCTCTATTCCACATTTTAAACCCATCAACTTTGAGCCTGATTGCTTGGGGCACTGGTCATGTTGATAACGACATTTTAGCCCTCTCCCCTTCAGTAGCAATGAACCATTCTTTGTTCTTCTCGCAGGTATCGTACCTGGGTATACTTTCTATGATAGGTTTTCTGCGAGCGATTGCCGTACCGCGCATCCACAACTGTAATTGTACAGTATCACCCCCTCGTAGACTCGACTCAATCCCTTTGCCGGCGGTCTGTCAGCGTCCCCAAAAAATCAGTTGGAATAACCCTCAGTTTGATACTCGAGTACTCGAGTACTGTATACTCTCCAGTAATTTCTTTTCCTTTCCGGATAGATCCCTTGGGCGCAGCACAGCCGGAGTGGGTCGAAACCTTAGGTTCTTGACAGGAACACGCCATAGCCCACAGAGGCCATGATACCAGCCAATTTTGACCTCTAATCTATTACTTGCTGCATTGCACCGAAGACCACCTTTAGCAAAGCTGGGACCCCCAATGGCAACTACTTCTGTGGCTAGAGGAGAAAGGGGGGGGCTAGCTACATTACAGTTTGAGGGCAAAGGTGCCGATGTACTCGAGTACTCTACTCGAGCACTGTACGAGTACTCGTACAGCACTAATTACACCAGTACGGTACATGAATAAGATAGGACGCTCTCTACGCCTGAGTATTGTTCATGAGAATTCGAGAGAGCATCAATAAACAGTATGATGCTTCTTTTTACTTTTTTTTACTTTTTTTCTTTTTATGATACTTGATCGTTTTTCAGTACTCGTGCCAGTGCCAGCTCAACATGACTTGTGGCTCAACTCAACTTTTTGTGGCTTAACATAGTATTGTCCACCAATATAGTTTTTTTTTTTTTCAACTTAATATAGTTTTTCATGGAGCTTAATGGATTCTTGCTATTCAGCTTAAATGTATTTATTTCTTTGCAGCTTAATAGAATATTATTTCTTTATAGATCAATGGAATATTGCTATTCAACTTAAGTGTATGGCACTTTAAAGGCAGCCTGAACAACAATCGCAGGGTATCGTTCATGTGCACCTGTACCCGCCGGGAAATCTTCGAGTCCTCACCATAAAGTTTGAGGCCGTAGAGCACCATTGGTAGGTAAACTGCTTGGAACCGCTGCTAGACCTCCCAGGCGCCCAATCCTTTTTCTCCATGGTATCTGCGGGCCACCGCCGCAATTCTGTTCCTCACATCCAGTCCCCGCCTCCAACCAATATTCCCCATGGACTTGCCAACCTCCCCCTCTCTCGAGTCTAAAGCCTAACAGTCTGATGTCTCCCCCAGCCTTTACCTGTACCCCATCCAGGTCAAGCGAACCCCACTCCTCCTTTAGTCCAAACCCTAACCATTCCGTCTTCTGTAGGCTAAAGTCCATCCCCCTACACCTAGCCACCTTAACGTAGTGGTAGGTTGCGTTCAGGATGTCAGTAAACTCGTGGCTGGCAGCGAGAGCCGGGAATTTTCGGCCCTGCGAGATGTGGAAGGTCTCTCTTGACCTCTACAGCTCCGTTTAAGCATATTTCCGAGTTACTCTTTGGATCGTGCCTCTCGACAGGATGTACAGATATTTCCGCCTACCTGCGGCGTATGCGATTGTGCCGGATAGGTCGAACTGGGCTGTTGATATAGGGGTGTTGCGCAGGTGTCCAGATCTGGCGCGGGGGGGGGGGTCTGTAGTGCCGTTTGTGTAGTAGAGGTGGAGGGTTGAGTTGGGACCTGTGGAGAGGAGAAGGGAGTCACGGGAGAGGAAGTGGAGGGTGGATATCATTTACCGGCCACCCGTTAATTGCTTGATGCTTAACAGAAGGGGAGTTGGAGGTATACCAAGTTACCGACACACCCTTTTCCCATCCACAAACCTATGGCCAACTCCTCCGGCCGCAACCTCCCTAGAACAATACATCTCCAGTTCGTAGTGCTCCCTAGAATCTGTCTAACACTAGGCGCAGATCTTACCGCCTCTTAATCCCCATCTTCCTCCTCCGCCCCCGCCCCGCCTATGCCTTCGTCACTACTCCCTGCAGCTGCACCGTCTGACCTCACCCTCTTCCTATCCGGAACACCAACGTACAGCATACCGGGACCCCTTCTTAAAAATGAGGTCTTCGGTCGCGGTATCGCAAAGCTTATGGGCCGGCCTACCATGGCCAAAGAACTGGTCATCTTGAATCGCGTTGTGGGTCTGCTCCCACATACTCATGTCCGTCGCTGACCAGCGCGGTCCCTATTCCTTCATCGCTGGCATTAGAAGATCCATCGTCGACTTTGTTCATCCAGTCTGCGCACCCTTCTGCATTGCCGAAAAGCAACACAGGAGGAGGGCTCAATCAATAATTCATCAGAGTTGTCTTGGCAAACTGGAATTTACTGTAGTCGGTTTGTTGAGCCTCATGTCCGTTGTCCCCATTCGTGCAACATGTGGTTAGAGCCGCAAAAGTCTAAGAGGTAACCAAGCATGACAATTATTGATGGGGATGTTAATGTGAGGCAATAGTGTGAGCATGAGTACGATACAACCAGCTACACGGTGAAGCAGCATTAACTTTGCTAGCTTTTCTTTGTATATTTAATCATGGAACCCTACCAAAGAGAGGAATAGACGGATTCCTGGAAACTACTATGGTTTTCAATTGTGTTGCCAGGCAAGCGCTAGCATTGCATAAGGTACAAACTGGGGGCAGCACACTCAATGCTAGGCCTCTACGGATAACTCAATTCTTACCTACCGCTCTTTCTTCTAAATGGGCACTCCACCATACTAATTTTACCCCAACAACAAACAAGATAAGAGACATGTCTAGAACTCAAATATAGACGTGGGAGGCCAGACTCTAACCGATTCCGCATGCCTGAGTTTACCCCCCTCATAGGAGATGAAGAAAGCAATTTGGCATGCCATCTAGTCACACAAGCAAGAGGCATTGATACCTCTAATCCCCGAATGTCCGGTCGCCCGCTCTCGTACTGAGTAAGTGCCGAAGAATCATTCCTAGCCTGAGACTATGCAGGCCACTTTGAGGGCATATTGGCATGAGATGAACAATTAGGTGATCCCCACCGCCGAGCATACACACACACCCTCTGGTACTAGATTCTCCCCACTTCAGCGTTGCGTGAGAGCCGGGCCCCATTCATATTTATAATATTTTAATACTACATTCCGCCTTGAAGGGGGAGGGGCGCCCGACACAGCAAGCAAACAGACAGTCCGACCAGGTAATTGATTGATAGATCCTTATTTGAGATTTAAATCACAGCTAGAATTTGGTATCCAAGCATCATTCGATCCCATTCGGCTTGTTAGATTGTAGTTATCAGCCTCTGCACCCCATATATATTGGATTCCACCGCCATCCAATCCCCTCTGTAATTTCCTTCGCCTCCCGTCACTGCGCGGACCCGCCGATGAAAGTACTTCACATACAAATAATGGGCACTCCCACTCGAAGCCATCAGTTCACTTCCGCATTCACTAACTCTAACATTCAGTGCTAATTTAAAAACAACCACATACTGCATCGAACATACCGTACTACACCGTTTGGGCTGGGGTCACTTTTCTCTTGGCGCCATAACTTCCTAATCCATTCGGGGGTGGTGTGTTCTCTCGGAGCGTTATAGAATCCCTCGTAAGCACGCTCAGAAGGTTTCCGGCTTAAGGATATTGCCTATATTTTGTTTTATACTCAGTTACCAGGCAGACAAGAAGTGTGCGAGTGCTGCAATATTCTACTATGTGTGCTCCCAGCCAAGTACCTTCTGGCTCCATTCCAGTGCGTGCCGAGGTTCTGGCCTGATCTCATCATTGTTTCCCCAGCCCGTTAGATGCGGGAGTGAGATTGCCAAAAGTAGTATTGTCGTAGGATGACCAGAGAGTTCTATGGCTTTCTCCTTCCCCTCTTCTGTGCCCTGGGTGGTGGTTACGGAATAATCATAATTTACTTTCTCCTACGCTAATATAGCCGGGTTGTTATCAATCAATAGGGTTATGTTATTGAGGAATCTGAGAAAGAACCACTTAATACGCGTCTCCTGCTTTGTTACTTCCCACCGTTCGTGGACTTCACACACAGGAGTTCTTCCGTCCCCGGGAACAATACCCCAGCTCCTTACCCGTCGCCACCTCCCTCCCCCCCTTACTTCCCCCTCCTACCCCCCTCGCTACACCCCCCCTCCAAGACCCCCTTCCCGCCCCCTCAATGCCCCACACCCACAGACCCCTAACCTCTTTTCCATATCTTTTCAACAAGGTAATCAGCTCCTCCATATCCACTGGTAAACAGGCACTGAATCTCTCACCTCTCAAAGAAAAAAGAAAAAAAATGATATAAAAGGAATAAGTGCTCAATTCTTGTGGTATAAGTGAGATCTGTGATTGTGACGAACAAACCAGCATAGGTCAGGGTGTTGGGACTGTCGGCAGTGCGGAAGAAGGAAAGGAAGGCTCAGGTGTTGTGGGTGTTTGGGGGAGGATGCAAGAAGGCTGTTGATGGTTTCTTTCATTTCAGAGATACAAAGAGATTCGGAGAAGGTTCCTCATTCATGTCTTTCTTTTGTTATCATAGGAGTGTGCAAGGGAGTGGAGATATGCATGGGGGACATGAGAGACGTGTGGTGATCGGTGGAAGGGCAGAGATGATTGGATGATGGTTGATATATACACCTGTCTTTACCGGTAGTTGGAGAGATGAGTGACAACGATTATTTTTTTTTTCACCTTTCTATAGTTCTTTAGTTGCTTCATAGCAGTGCTGTATTCTTTCGTCCTCCACCCAGTATCCCCGCAACGGGCAGTACTCCTGATGGGACAGTACGGTCGCGCGGGGAGAAGGTCGGTGGATTGCGATTCATAGACGGTCCGGCCCTGGTAGGGACATCGTATTAAGGGATATAGAGGTACTGTAAGTTCTCTTAGCCTCTTAGAGTGTAAGATGGCACAAGGCACCCATAGTGCTGTTGAGAAAGCCAGAGGGAAAGCGGGGAGCAGGGAGGGGGAGGGTGGGAGGTTGGTAGACAACTCGGATTATGTTTTGGCACTCACACACCTGGCGTAATAATACCAAACGAGAAACTCTTTGTAATTATAAAGGGTAGAGGGAGAACCCAAGGAGATTATTGGATGAGAAGGCGTACGACATTCTTTTTTATTGAAGATGAACAAATTTTATACATCACGAGGAGGGAAAGGAAACAAGGGAAGATAAAATGCGGGAAGGTAAAAATGACCAATACTGCCTCCGTATTATCCTTCAACGGCCCGCCAGTCACGGCATCGAGTTCCCCATTCTTGATGTTCCCGCACGGTCTGCCGTCGTTCCCCCGTAGATCCCTCCAGTCTTCTGCGGCGGCTGAAACCAACAGCCCACTTGTCCTCCAGTCCAACCAAACTGCCTACAGTAGTAGGAGTCACTGTGTCGGCCTATCACCCTTGGGGAAGACAACTCTCCTCCGCAAATAACTGACAACACGGCGTGAGAATCGTGGCCGTGTATGCTCTGGGGTTCCAGGAAGGGGCTCCTGTGCATGCTGACCTATAGCAAATGAATCATCAGACTGTCCTTGGATTCGCAGAACCGCGAGGCTGTTGACACTTGCTAGGACGCTAGTGGGGTCTGCTCCCTGAATCCTCCCTCTCCCCTGCTGTCCACTCCGATGTATCCTCTCCGATTCATTATGCTCTGTCCGGGCCCGCAGGACGGTAGCCAGGATATTGGCAGTCGTGAGGGTATCCGGGTGGTCTGGCCCCAGAATCCTATCGTGCCCCTCCAGTCCACGCCGATGCATAGTCTCTGATTCGGCGGACTTTCCTTGGTCTCCTAGCACACTGGCTAGGTTGTTGACACTTGACAGGGTGTGCGGAGTGGTCGTGGTCCAAGAATCCTCTCCCTCCCCTCCAGTGCACGCCGATGCATTG
>LN891147.1:165183-217665 GCA_900010015.1 Tuber aestivum
GTGCACGCCGATGCATTGTCTCTGATTCGGCGTACATTCCTTGGTCTCCCAGCATATTAGCTAGGCTGTTGACACTTGATAGGGTGTGCGGGTGGTCTGGTCCAAGAATCCTCTCCTGCCCCTCCAGTGCACGTCGATGCATTGTCTCTGATTCGGCGTACTTTCCTTGGTCTCCCAGCACACTGGCTAGGTTGTTGACACTTGACAGGGTGTGCGGGTGGTCAGGTCCAAGAATTCTCTCACACCACTCTTGTGCGCGCCGATTCATTATCTCTGCCTCATCATACTTTCCCTGGGATGATAGCGCCGTAGCTAGGCAGGTGGCGACCCGCATGACGCTGTGACTATTTGGGCCCCATGATCCTTCTGTATCCTTTAATAAATCCCTAAATATCTTCTCGCCCACTTCCGCCTTTCCTTGCATTATGCTTATCCAACCCAGGGCCATAACCCTCTCGTAACCCTCCCCATCCCAATCGTGCTCTTTATTCTCTTCCCGGAGTTCAACACACTGACGAAAGTGAATTTCTGCATTGTTGTAGGAGCCAATCTCTTCAAAGTAGCGTCCCAGGCGGAAACAAAGCTCTCCGGCAATGGGATCAGTTGAATCTTTGGTTACTACAAGTGCATGGGGAATGTATGCGGAACCAACATATCTCCCCGTGTTCTCATCGGGAAGGAACAGCCTTGAAACCACTTGCAGCGCAGTGACCCTCCACAATTTCAACTCCCCGGTTGGTAAATACACCTGTAAAGACAGTTGAACCAAACGGTGAAGCTCGTAAAATATCTTGCTCCCACATTTGACAGCCGTAACTAGTGAAAATCCCAATAGCTTGCCAATGGCCTGACGAAATTGAACTGGGTCATCTAACCCTTCCAAACCACTTTGGGTCAATAACTCTTGGGGTATGTTCTGGCGATCGAAGCAGACGATTAGGCGCAGAAGATTGGCAGATAAGGTCATCTGCCGTGTGATCTGGTCAAAAGTAACAAAGTACGTCGCAAGGGTGCTATCGGTTAGATCCGCCTCTCGTTGGATGTCCCAAAATGGTTGTGAAAGGAGGCTCTTTGCTCGTTCGTCGCTTTCTTGGAAAATAGTCCAGTAAGTGGATGGCGGTGTTTGGGTTTCTATCATGAAGGCCGCTGCACCAACGATAGCCAGTGGGATGTGATGTACGGATTCCAGGATCCTTGTAATGGCCTCATTTTCTTCCTCATTCAAACTGTCCGGGCTACCAAAGCGTCTCGAGAACAAGGCTCGCGCCTCATCCTCCTCCATCTTTCCAATATCTATTCTTTCGCAACCTTGCCAGGATGCAACCCGGAGTGATCTGGTGGTGAATATTAGATTACCCCGGGGCCCTTGTGGTATGAATTTAGAGATGGGGCCACTGTTGCCGGTGAAGTCCTCCTCGTTGTCGGCATTATCAACAACCAGTATCCAATCACCGCTGGCTGAACCTTCAAACCACCTTTTTATGCTCAACAGGAATCCCTCTTGGTCCGTCTCGGCGCCGGGTAGCGGAATTCGAACATGTTGTGCAATAGCTGCGAAACCCTCACTAAACTTTTGGAGCCCACCCCCGTGCACCCAGTAAACATCACAGTCTCTCTCGCTTGCGCGCCGATAAACGTATTCGAGGGCAATCTGAGTCTTTCTAAGCAGGGTTAGTAAACCCCCGAAATACCAATGCAGAGTGCATACCCGGAACCGCCCAGTCCATGAAGTGCAATCCGGTTGTGGGCGTTCCCCTGGGAGAGCCTTTTTATCGACTCAATGAGATCTTGCCGGCCAGTGAACTTGCCGTTTCTGCGATAGGGAATTATCCGATAAGGCCTGGGTTCATGTTCTAGTTGTAACGGCGCATTAGATCTTTGGCGGGAAGGTCTCGGAAAAGCTGGTAATACCTCTGTCCCCCGCTTCTGGCACATACTGGTGATATACCTGCCCGATATTGGTAATGGTGTGCAGGTTTCCCGTGTATACGCGATTATCATTATCATTATGGCTGCCGGAAACATTGCGACTCCCTGAATTCCCGCTGAAGTCTCCGCTAATATCGGGTTGGGTTTTTCTAGGGGGGGTTGTTAGACGGGTGCTTCTTATCTTCGAAATCATAGACCTTGAAGGGGAGGGGATCCCACCGATCCATCAAGTGCTCAAGTATGCAGCTCTTTGTTGGGCCGTTTTCACAGGATGGGTAGAAAAGTAATCAGATGTGGCTAGCGTATCCAAAACGGAAGAGGAAGCCTATATGTCGCCAACGGAGCCAGTTCAAAATGGTTTCACTAGCCCTGAAACCAGTCAATAATTCGAGATATGGTACCATTCCAAAATGTATAGCCGAGGACCCTACCTTGGATGTGGAGATAAATAGCCGACTATTTTCGAGGGGGTTATGGGGGGGATCTGAGCCCGGGTATCATAGTTCGAATTCGCTAAAGTTAAAAATTTAATCTTAAGGTACGGGGCGGCTATCAGAGCGGTAGCGTCTCGGGAAGATCAACTCCGTGTTAGCTGCTCGGGCGGGGTAGATGAGCAAGAGAATCAAACAATGGGTATTGTGGCTACATATGGCGCAAAGTGCCTAAAGGCGGGTCCTCCGGTGAAATTTATATATTATGATAGAACTTTTTTTTTTCTTTTTTCTTTTTCACAATCCGACAACTGTGCTTCGGACGACGGGTGAGTCCTATCCCCTCGAGGGGGCCCATACATCGTGCTGATTGCATTACACTCGCACTGCAGATCATGCCTCGGGCGGGCTGGCTGACCCTTGGGCGAGGGAATCGCAAATGGAGGGAGCGCCATGAGGGGCTTTTGGTTGGGATATTCCGGGATCCCCCATTTCCATACCGGTGGCAGTACGGTATGTACAGTACTCGAGTCCGAGTACTAGTGCTAGTAGCCTACAGCACTTGTTTGACTAAATTCACGCGCTACACAAATGTCCTAAGCGCAAAGCTGTCGATCCTTACAAATATAAGTACAATAGACTACCATAGACTAAATTACAAGTACCAGCACTCGTCCGGTGTCAAAGAAGCTGGGAGCTTACAGCACGAGAACTCTCCCGTCCTTGGCATGTAAGTTACCGTAGAAAGGCCGACCGGCGATTCCTACCGTGCCAGGGTGGGTCCGACCTCGGCTCCCCACAATCCGTAAACCCGGGCCTTGCAATAGATGAATTGGATCACCAGAAATCAACCTCAACCGCGTCACCATGCCGCAAGAACTCGAGTAGTTGGGCCATGTGCTATGTACTCGAGTACTCTGGTGAAGGGGAGAAAAAAGTGAGCCGCTCGCGCCTCCGAGAGACATGAGAAACCAAAAAAAAAAAGCGCTAAGCCTTACCGGTACTACCATGCGATAAGGCGGCAGCTCTAATCACAGAGGAGTATACGGAGTAGACTCGGTCCAATTACCGGCAGAGTTCTTACAGTATTAGCATCTCCCTACCGGCATCCCCTAATTGTTATACCAACACAAGCTACTCGTACACGGCACGTCATAGGATAACACTCGGGCAAAAATGTTCTGCACTCCTCCACCCCCCACTGACAACCTCATCCTAACCTTTCCATCGCCCCACATACTCGTCGTAACGATCAATCGCCCGCAGGCAATGAACTGCATAAATACCCAAACCCACAGCGAAATGTCACAGGTATGGCGCTGGTACGACGATGAACCATCACTCCGCTGCGCCGTAGTCGCGGGAAGTTCCCGGGGCAGGAGGAAAGCTTTCTGCGCGGGTCAGGACTTGAAAGGTCCATCCTATGCTTGCGCCCTGTACTGCGAGACACAGCTAACGAGAGTAGAATGGGACGACATTCAATCAAGTGATACCGGCTCCCTCCCTGTCCACCCGGAGGGCGGCTTCGGCGGTCTCTCCCAGCGCCGTGGGAAAAAGCCCGTTGTTGCTGCAGTCGACGGGCTCGCGCTCGGCGGGGGTATGGAGATGTTGGCCAACGTGGATATGGTCGTCGCCTCGGCTAGCAGTATTCTGGGACTTCCGGAGGTCAAGCGTGGAGTGGCGGCGTTCGCCGGTGTGTTGCCGCGGTTGACCATGAGTGTGGGATTGCAGCGTGCGAGCGAACTCGCCCTGACTGGGAGGATGTTGAGTTCGAGTGAGGCGAGGGAGTGGGGTTTGGTTAATAGGGTTGTTGGGGATGGGGAGGGGGAGGCGCTCACCGCAGCTGTGGCCGTTGCAGAGGAGATTGCAGGGAACTCGCCGGACAGTGTTATTGTGAGCCGGGCAGGGCTGAGGAGTGCCTGGGAGGGGGGAAGCGTGGAGGGCGCGACGAGGAGGGTTAGGGAGGGAATGGGGATGGGACTGGGGACCGGGGAGAATTTCAGGGAGGGCTTGAGGGCTTTTGCGGAGAAGAGGGAGCCGAAGTGGGTGGATTCTAAATTGTAGGTGTGTACGAGTAACTGGGGTCGGAGGTTTCTGAATGGGCAAGTGCCGGTCTGATATGACACTGGCACGATACCTGGGGCACGCAGTATTTGTGCAGCACGGCGGACTATTTTGAGCCATGCTAGTGTGTTGTCATGGACGAATTGGGTTATTTTTCTCAAAATATATGATTTCTATTGGATTTATCTCTTCAACTCAACGGTGGATATTCGTCATACTAATCAAAAGGAAAACGAGAGAACGGGGCTGTAACTTGTGCGCCAAGAGGAAGCTCCTTCAAAGTAACAGCTGTTAATGAAATGCCATTGCAGATAACTCCAAACTTTGCCGTTCCCTTTCCCAAGCTAGCCAATCGGAGGGTGTAGTCCTGACCGCGGGCGGAATAGTTAGTAACAAAATCTCCATACAGAACAAAATTTCTCGAGGGAAACATACGGCAATAGCCCCATCCCGTTGACCTTCCATATACCAAGAGCAATCGTAGCAATTTGAAGCCCAATGTAAGCAAGCTTGACCGGCCAGAGTCTTGTGTGAGTCCTTTCGTTATCGAACCGAGCAAAGGTACTGCCAACAGTAGAAAGTGCCTTGAGAGGGTTCATGAACAACATGACAGTCATCATGATGGAGAAAATTTGGAGAGTGTTGCCGGACATGTACATCATTATAGCGTTCATGGGGATTGACTTTGCCGGTGCTAGGGCGAGCTCCCATGCTTTCTTGAGGAAGAGGTCATCGGTTTCAGTGGGTGTAGGGGTCGGGTGAGATTTACTCGATTTTCCCTGGGACAGAGATGAGTAAAGCCTGCGATAATACGGGGTACGTGAAGCATACTTTGCCGGCGGAGCCCTGGGAGAAGCCCGGGGGATCGGGAATGGAAGGATTAGGCCTAGGGCGAGAGGAAGGGAGGTTGTTCAGGTCAATCACCCATTGGGGGGATGGCGGGGGAGGAAGACGAGGTGGGCCGTGAGGGGCCATAGTTATTGCTTGATGGCGAATAATGCGGAAGGGAGTAGATAAGTCGGTATCGCGGACAGGCACCTGGATGGCAGAGCTTGTTCCGGGAGAGGAGTTGGGCAGTCTGGGTGGGATGGGATGATGAGCTGAGGATGGAGGTCAAAAGCAAAGAAACTGTGGTGGTTCGGCCGCACCCCGCTGACTAATCAACCCCTGCTTCCGCCAGGATGGAAAGTGAAGCTCCCCCAAACTCACATTTCGCATAAAGTGCTGAGTGTGTTTCTCTCAACCCCACATCTTCTCCATAATAACCCCTACCGATACTCCCCTGGATCCCCTACTTCATCTTTTATAATGGCTAGTGGAGGTGATGCTCGTTTTTTTGCACGAGTACGCTCCTCTCTGTCAGTATGCTCTGAAGTGTACCATCTAACGTCGAGAATTGTAGGGAAAAGTCGCCGAGCTCCGCGCTGAACTCAACAGTGATAAGAGGGACAAGAACTTCGCTAAAAAAAAGATTACGCTCAAGAAGATCGTGGCCAATATGACCATGAGTAACAATGATATGGCAGCGTTGTTTCCAGACATAATCAACTGCATGGAGATACAAGCCCTGGAGATCAAGAAGATGTTCGAGACACCTTCCCATCCAGGGCGTGCAAGCTTGAGGTTTGAGGGTTTGAGAGCAGAATTGCTGATATGGTAGTGTGGATCGCAGGTGTTTCCTCTTCTTGGTAAACTACGGTCGAATGAAGCCCGAGATGGCTCAGCGCGCGCTCCCAATCCTGATCAGAGTACCATCCCCGCAACTTTGGTCACCGATTATCCCCCTGTTTTACCTCACGACTGACCCATCTAGGATATGGATGATCATAATCCGCTTGTTCGAGCTCTGGCGCTACGGACAATGTCCTACATCCACGTTCCTCAATTCGTCGAAGCTACGGTTGTTCCGCTACGACACCTCCTCCGTGACTCCGACCCCTACGTCCGAAAGACGGCGGCATTTTGCGTTGCGAAGCTTTACGACCACGATAGAGATCTGGTAGAGGGTAGTGGGGGTGCGAATGAGCAAGGCTTAATTGAGGGGTTGAACGGGCTTTTGAAGGACGATAATCCCACAGTTGTTGCTAGTGCTTTGGTGGCATTGATGGATATCTGGGAGAGGAATGAGAGTATAAGACTCACTATTGATCACACGAATGCGAGTAAGATCGTTCAGATTCTACCAGATTGCTCAGAGTATGTGATTCCGTGATGTTGAGTCCCAGGCGTCTCTTACCTTGGCTCTGCACTCTTGATGTTAGAGAGCGCTAACTTTCCTAGATGGGGCCAAACATATATCCTAGAAGCACTAATGGCCTACGTTCCTCAGGAAACGGCCGAAGCGGTCATGATGGCTGAGCGTATCTCACCTCGACTGCAGCACTCCAACTCTGCCGTAGTTCTTACCTGTATCCGGGTGATTCTCTACTTGATGAATTACATTGCGGACCAAAAGGAGATTTCAACTCTCTGCCGAAAACTATCACCACCACTCGTTACTTTGCTGGCGAAAGGGCCCGAAGTACAATATCTCGCGCTAAGAAATGCTTTACTGATATTACAGCGGCGGCCAGAGGTTCTCAGGAATGATATCAGAGTATTTTTCTGCAAATACAATGATCCTATCTATGTTAAAGTCACTAAATTGGAGCTGATATTTATGTTGGCAAACGAGGACAATATCGAGGAAGTTTTAACAGAACTGCGGGAGTAAGTATCTCCGTTTGCTCTCTTTGGTCGCTTCATCTTAGAGTGATGTTAAATCAAGGGCTGCAGATATGCCACTGAGATCGACGTTCATTTCGTCCGCAAATCAGTCAGAGCGATCGGAAAATTGGCCATCAAGATTGAACCGGCTGCTCGCCAATGCATCAACACCCTCCTCGAGCTTGTCTCAACAAAAGTCTCGTATATTGTGCAAGAAGCTACCGTAGTAATCCGGAATATCTTCCGCAAATACCCCAATCAATACGAATCCATAATTTCAACACTTTGCGAGAATCTCGATTCTCTGGACGAGCCAGAAGCCAAAGCCGCCATGATCTGGGTTATTGGCCAATACGCGGACAGAATTGAGAACAGTGATGTCCTCCTTGAAGACTTCCTCTTTTCCTTCCAGGACGAGCCGGTAGAAGTGCAACTTGCACTGCTGACAGCCACTGTAAAACTTTTCATCCAACGCCCGACAAAGGGACAGGACCTGGTACCAAAAGTTCTCAAATGGGCGACCGAAGAAACAGATAATCCCGATCTCCGTGACAGAGGCTACATGTACTGGCGGCTGCTCTCGGCAGACCCTGCAACAGCAAAGAAGATAGTGATGGGTGAGAAGCCGCCTATCACAGCGGAGACCGAGAAACTGGACCCCACTACTCTTGAAGAAATGTGTTTGAACGTGGGAACCCTAGCAACAGTCTATCTCAAGCCTGTTAATCAGGTTTTCCGAACTGCCCGTCCAAAGAGATTGACGGATAGTCCGGCCTTACAGAGGCACACGCTTCCAACAGCGATCGCTGAACAGGCACATAGAAGAGCGCTTCAGTCCGAACAGCAGCAGCAGCAGCTAGTGGAAAAGAGGACCTCGGAGGAGGGTATGGGAAATCTGCTTGGTGGTGACCTCGCGGCAGCAGTTGATGCCGCAGATGATTACTTTTCCGGGGGTGGAGGAGGATCGGGGACGAACCCGTTTGCGGTCAGCGGGGGACCAGTGGCTGGTGGTGGGCAGTATGGTTTGTTTTCCCCTTTCACCCTTGCGCTAATTACTGCTAACCTCCAATCCAGTCGTCAATCAGAATGCGCCCCAGCCCATATATTCTCCCCAACAGGGCGGAGATCTCCTACTGTTGTAGGGTAAGGGGGTGTTTAAGGATTCAGATATACTGGCGTTCCTTGATGTGACACGAACGGGGTGGATTGGGACCGCAAAAGTATCAGAGAGATCTTTCTATATTTCTTATACCATTTTTGATTCCTTATAATACTGTATTTATACCTTTTATCTCTCAACCACGGCCCAATTACCTACCCAGTAGTTTCGATTTCAGTATATCATGAGTTTGGCTTTTTGTTATCGAGTTGGAGGGTGGTATGGGGCCGGGGCATCTGATGTTAACATAAACATAAAGGTGAGCTGGTTTAAAGAAACCGCCAACTCATCCAGCGAATACCGAATAATTTAATCGAGATTAAGCCCAACCTCCTCATCCAGGATACTGCAAAACTTCTCACTGCCGCTAGTAGGGAAATGTTTAAACTCGAAACCCTCCGCCTTTGTAACGGCCTCATGAAGATTTCTACCCGGAAAAAGCCGCCATCAGCCAGCTCGCCCCAACACCCCTTCCAGCATAGCAAGCCCCTCTTCCTCCCAAAACCACACAAGAAACAGACAAATAAATAAACAAAGAAACAGGACTTACTCCACAAACCCCTCAACCAGATACCCCACCCCGCCAAGCTCCTCCGCCAACTCCTTCTGATGATTATCCATGAGCGCACCATTGGCCACGACGACCAGCCGTTTCTGATACCTCAGCGCATCGAGAATGCTCCCACTGCCAGCGTGCGAAATGACCAGGTCCGCGTGCGTGACCTCGGTGCGGAGGTCGTCCGTGAAGCCGAAGCCGGTGAGCTCGATGCTGCCGCAGGACGGCAGCGCCGCGGCGGAAAGTGTCCGGAAGAGCTTCTCGCAGTCGCCGTATTGGATGCGGAGGGCGGTGTAGCCGAGGGATTGGAGGGTGGCCAGGAACGTGGCCGAGAGGGATGCGGAGAGGAGCGACGGGAAGGGGGAGGTGGCGCCGGTTGTTACGAGGATGGTTTTCGTGGGGGTGTTGGACATTGCTGGCGTTCTTGGGGTGGTGGATGGATGGATGGATGGATTGGTGGAAGAGCTCGGTTAGACTGGTGGTTGGGTGAAGGGGTGGGCAAAATGCTCGAGTACTCGTACAAGTTGGAGATTGGTTTGGGAGTATTGTGTTGCTGGAATAGGATTTGATATAGTACTCGAGTAAAGTCATCATAGTACTCTTTGTGTGAGGCAGGTAACTCACTTTGTATGATATCATACTCGAGTACGGCGGGTAGTCACGTGGTAAGACTCATAGAGCATCACTCGACTTGTCACCGGTCCCTTGCCGAAGTTGCTGGACCTTGCTCTCCAGACTAGACGTTCTATACACCCTTGGTTACAAGACTTATATAATACACCCCCTGAAAAGTTGTATCGTATCATATCAACTCTTGTATTATAAATTCGAGCATCAGTTTCACTGCGCTAAACGTGGCCCTGAAACAGAAGGCAAATCGTAGGGTAGTATCATGGTACCAGCAATTTCAATGTCTGTGATGGCTCTAGTCTACCTCTTCCGGCTACCGTTCAGTCCTGTGGGCTATAGCGTTCAAAATAGTATGATCGTCGAAAATCAGCCTTTAAATTTTTCACCAGGCCAAAATAGTGCCAAATTTGTACCCCTAGTGAAGGAAGAAAAGCATGTTAGGAAGGTCCTCGGGCCGGCCGGAAGAAGTTCAACGGACCTACCATTTGTATCATACACGGGTGCGCGCAAGCTCATTGGGTGTGAGCGACAACGTGAAGTCTGGTCCTGCTATTCAATTCCAACAGTGTGGGCTTTGACTTGTCTTGAGAGGGGTTGCCTGGGCACACTGACTCGACTAGTTGGTATATGTCTGAGTTCGAACACGAGGTAGAGGTTGGGAATCTGACTGAGGGGGGGGAGGCGGGGGCTTTGAGAGTTTTCAGGGCCAAATCAAGAGGTCTGGTCAGGATGTGGAGGATTGGCCCACGGGGACTGACCGGTAGATGATGTTTCCCATTGAAGGGGCAAGGCCTTTTGTCAACGAAGCAATCTGCTGTACCTATCAGCTCAGTATTTCGGGAAGCTTCGTTATGACAACTTGATTATTGCATTTTGGTGACGGCCGGACACGCCGCTTTAAAGCGGTATATAGTATTACCACAAACCTCTAGATTACGAATATAATCGGTGTTAAAATGAGGTTTGGGGTGGCGACTAGCAACCGGACGACCCCAGGGCTACCAAGGTAAGAACGTCCAAAGAGATACTAGCATGACGAGAAAAGCTATTTCTTCCCCTAGCATTAGAACTGCCCAGATGAAAGAAGTGGTTACCTTGATCTGATATAGTTTTATGCTATAATTCAGTAAGTAAGAACAGCGGATGGGAAACACCCCCGGAACTCCCCTGCAATCGGTTGTTCCTCAATTTCACCTTCATTTCACCCAATTTTCCAATCACCAAACCGCTCCCGAAGACTCTTCTATTTATTTTACTTTACTTTCCTTGTGCATTATATAGGGCACAATCCCCGGAAGTGATCTATTTAGAAGTAGTCCGTAGGCCATTCAGTATTTAGTAGTGGACTCGATTTGAACATTTGAATGACAAATTCCCCGGGAAGACCAGCGAATCTAATAACAAAACACAGTTCGTGAGACACTTAACCGCCCGTATACAGTGCATAGTTGTCCATCCCTTGAATACCTTCCACGAGGTCGTCAGGGTGGTGTTCCCCCCCGGCAATTTTGTTACCATCAATACAAGTTAACCTTAGCTTCACCACTCCCGGTAGTATTGTTAAGGACTCCCGGCCCGCACATACCCATGAGCCCTTGGGGTCATAACTGACAGAATCAGCAAATGTTATTCCCAAAGCTGAAGAGGCGGTGTTATCTGCTAGATTGCAATATTCGCACGTGCCGGGCCCAGGTCCCGCCTTCGGGTTCACTTACATTTATTCCGCTTAGGGACTGTCTCTCCCCCGGACCCACTGGATTGTGATTCAGAACCAGTGGTATCGCTTCCTTCTTCGTCCTCTCCGCTCTCTTCATCCTCTTCAGATTCCTCGCTTTCCCCAGTGTGGTCCTTTTCAGATTCTTTCGCTATCTTTTCTATGAACGCCTCGATGATCACACATGCTAAGTTTAGGGTCTCAAAACATTGAATCTTGAGCGCATCCCGGCTTATCTCTCTGGTTGTGAGATTTTTTAGGCCAAGCTTGATCAAATTGTACCTCAACTCATCTCTTTTCGCCAATGCCCCGGAGAGGTGGATTAACTTGTGGCGGCAAGAGAGAAGCTCTTCCACACAGCCCCACAACGACTGTATCCTTCTACTTATATGAAATGTCTGCTCTTTTAGGGGCCCCATCCGCTGCCATGGATCCCCAAGCGTCAGCTCTAAAACGTCGTTAATTGGTAGCCTGGGTAGGCCTTCTTCCTGACCTTCGGGTGGAATGGTGACTTCTGCTCGGCTCGCGAGTTGTCGAATTCTGTCGACTTCCTTTTGAGGGCTTCCGGAGCGCAACAGGTCGTCGAGCTCTCTATCGGCTACAGTGAACTCTCCAAGGGCGTCGATATTGATCCACCTTCCGACCCCTGCGTCCTCAGATATGGATTCTATTGAAACCTAGAACCGGGGTTTGAAATTGGTTTCAAAATGAGAATCTGAGTTGAGGGTAGGATATACTTCACGCGTGGGGGCGTCATGTCCAGAGAGACTATGCTTTATTAGCATGCGGCACTGAAATTCTTGGGTGGAGACCTGCATATAGTTTAGAACGAGTGAGGACTCCATAAGGTTCTCGAACTTCTGATACTTCTCGTCATCACTGTCACCGCCGCCATCACCCCCACCTTCAGTCTCTGCACCTCGATTTGGCCCGAGGGTTAGATCCGATAACCTCGGCAGATCATCCTGCGCTCCCCCCGCGCTTCCTCCTAGTTCCGGCTCTCTGGGTATTCGTTCGGCGTCCGATGGCGGGGGCTCTGGGCTCTCGGGAGATTTTTCTTTGAAGGCACTGGGGAGCATTTTGTTTAGAGTACACTAGAAGATGTGGTGCTGATTGGGTGCCAGAGGTAAATTCGGTGGTGGTCTAATTGAAAGTCACTTCGGACTCTTGCTCTACAGCTCGCACAATACTCTTTTAGGCCTCCGGTACAGTTATAGACTCAGTTACGTTGAATACTCGTACATCCTGAGGCGTTTCTTCCAATGGGTTACGAGTACTTGTGGTGGTGCGTAGGTAGAATAGTGTTGCTAGCAGGCTTCTAGCGAGTGACGAAGAGTGATCGCGAGTGCCTTGAGGTTAAGTGGAGGGCACGCATTCCCTGGGAAAGTTGCCGGGTTTGTATTATACGAAAAGCATTATATCAGCTCAGCTCGTTAGAAATGTCGAGTGGGGGTTGGTCTCTGGCACTTTTTTTGTTTTTTTTCTCCTCTATGGTGCCGTTTTGTTCAGTCTTTGGTGGTGGGTTTGTAGTAACACTCTTAGTACCACCCACTGTTACATTGATACGCACTATATCCTGGCACCGCTGCGGCGGCATTGCCCTCCTAGAACCTCTCTCAGAAGGGAAAGGTATAACCTACCCCGAGGGCCCCATCAAGGCCATGTTCACCCGATGATGGATAAACGGAAGAATGAAACTGTGCGAAGGATCAGTGCAGGAGAATATAAACCCAAAATGTCCTGGGTACAGCCCCTGGAGCCCGCGGAGTGCTTATCTTAATTGATCAACACATACCGCCCCCCGGAGGATGTGACGTCCTATGCCACTTTACTGGCTATACTTCAGCTTGGGTGGGATTCCGGCGATATCCATGCGGGAGAGGAGTAGGACCCTAAGAGCATGTGGGAAAAAAAATAACCTTAAGAAGGGAGAATAATAAGTGTTGGTCGTTGCTTGCTGATGCCATCTTCTATCATACGCTGTACCTTGTCAGATGGTGGGTTTTCGATCCAGATTTTGTGAGGAATGAGTGAGATTCGAGCATCACAACTAATCACACATGATGATACCAATCGGATAAGGATCCTGAAAAAAGAAATATTCTTTAATCACGTGCAACCGTCTGCCTGCCACTTAACGCGTCTCCCCGAATCACCCGTGCAACCACGACCTCCTATCCACTTGAACCGCAAAGGACAATGGACCCCAAAGCAAAGCGAAAACGCACTGCAAAGACCAAACCAAGCACCCAAAAGAAACCTCGAAAAGAGCCCACCGAAGAAACCACCCCGACTTCAATCTCAATTCCATGGCCACCACACTTCAAGAGCCTCCAAAAACTTCACGAAGCCTTAAACCTCATATACACCTTTTGTGCGCAACGAAAACATGTCGCGACGACCTTTGATATGCTTAAATCTGCCGTCGAGAGTCAGACAAAGAAGGAATTGACTGTCGAGGATGTTGCACAGATGAAGTTTCTTGCACCAAGGAGTTTACGGTTTGCGTATGTCGACGAAGAGTTGTTGCAAGTGCACGTTATGGGACGGGCGAAGGATAGATATGAAGGCGGGAAGGAGGTACCGAGGATGGTCTTGCTCCTGGAGTTTCTGGATGGGGAGGTTAGCCAGAAGGGTGGAAAGGCGCCGGCGGTCTCTCAGAAGGCAGTTTTGGCACTTATCAAGAAACGGAATGAGGAGTTTGTTGCAGCAGTGAACAAATCTTTGAAGGGTTGTGCGGAGAAAGGGATTGATGCCGTTGAGCGCATCATGAGTGGATTTCAAGAGCATATTCCTAGATTGCCGGGATACCCTCAGTCAAGCTCCCAGGATTCACTGTCCGTGAGGGGTGATATCGAAATTCCCAAGGAACGCAAGCCGATTGCGGAAATCATCGAGGAGATAAAAAGATTGGACCTTTATCGTGACCAGATCGTCTCGAAGGGGCATAGGGTGATCCCTCCGCAGGAGGCTGCGTTTGGGGACCTCAAATTTCTGCTTTCACAAGCACTCGTTAACGCGTTATTTACTGCACACAACGTTACCCGATTATACACTCACCAAGTGGAAGCGATTAATAATTTATATGATGGACACAATGTTATTGTTTCTACGCCTACTTCTTCCGGGAAGTCGTTAATTTATCAGGTTCCAATCCTGCACAGGATGGAAAAGAGTGCCCGTGCAAGGGCTATGGCAATTTTTCCGACTAAGGCGTTGGCGCAAGATCAGAAGAGGAGCCTGATGGAAGTGTTGGGGTATATGACGGATGTTCTCGGCGCAGTATTGGTTGATACCTATGATGGGGACACAGAGCCGGAAGACAGGGACAGAATACGACAAGAAGCGAGGGTAATATTCACTAACCCAGATATGCTACATTGCAGTATATTGCCGAATAATGATAGATGGAAGGAGTTTCTCCAGGACTTGAAATACGTAATTGTTGACGGTGCGTGTCTCCACTACAGTATGTGAAGTGGATCTAAAAGTCGGTTTATTGGTAGAGTTACATGTTTATAATGGGTCATTTGGATCTCACGTTGCGTTCATCATGCGAAGGCTCCGGCGAGTATGTGCCTCATTTGGTAATACCAAGGTACAATTCGTATCTTGTTCCGCAACTGTTGCCAATCCCGAAACTGTAAATACCCCATCGCTTGGTTGTATCTGATAGTAGCTAAATTCAATTAGCACATGCAGACTATCTTCGGAATCGGCTCCGTCAAGTTAATTGACGTGGACGGATCCCCCGCCGGCAGGAAAGAGTTCCTTTGCTGGAATTCACCTTATAAAGACTCTGGAAATCTATCACTCGGGCGTGTGGATCCAGTCTTGGAGAGCGCCAGATTATTTGCGCAGTTGATATTGCGTGGTATCAGGGCAATAGCCTTCTGCAGGGTGAGGAATGTTTGTGAGCTGCTGATAAAGGAGGTCAGGAGTGAGTTCACGAGATTGGATCGGCCAGAGGTTGCGCCTAGAGTTATGGCTTATAGAGGAGGATATACCCCGCAAGATAGAAGGCAGATAGAAAAGGAAATGTTTGAGGGGCATTTGCTGGGTATCGTGGCAACGAGTGCGTTGGAGCTGGGAGTGGATATCGGAAGCCTAGGTATATCTATCTCCTGATAGTAGTCCTTCGCTCGGGCTGACGTGCGTGAAAGATGCCGTTATCATGGTCGGGTTCCCACACTCAATATCTAGTCTGCGCCAGCAAAGCGGGCGAGCTGGGAGGAGGAACAAAGACTCCCTCTCAATCCTAGTGGCAGGTTCAACCCCTCGGGACCAATTCTACATGGATAATCCTGACGAGATATTCACCAAACCAAATGCCGGGCTCCAAGTTGACCTTGAGAACCCCGTAATCCGCGAAGGCCATCTCCAGTGTGCTGCCTATGAAGTCCCCATTAACCTACTAGAAGACCCCCAGTACTTTGGGTCCAATCTCGAAGATTTTGCCGAATCCGAACTAACCCAGAAAAACGCCGGATCCTATCATCCCCACGAACGCTATCTTCCATATCCTTCCAAACACGTCTCCATTCGCGAAGGTCCTGACCCAGAAACACACATATCCGTAATAAACACGACAAACAACATCAACCAAATCATAGAAACCCTGGACCCGGATCATGCGACCTTTACCCTCTACGAAGGTGGTATATTCCTCTCTCAGGGGAAAACATACATCGTCAAGAACGTCAACCTGAGCGGCAAGTACGCAGCTGTGGAAAGCCTAACAGTAGACTGGACCACAACGCCGCAGGACTACACCGACATTGACCCCATACAAACCGCCGTCGTGCACATAATCCCGGAGTCCCCGTCGAAGGCATTTTACGGCACCATACGCATTCACACTGTTATCTATGGATTTCTCAAAATCGATAGAGCGAAGCGGATCCTCGACGCCGTCGAAATCGACTCCCCACCCATTACTAAACTGGCGAAGGGGATGTGGCTGGACGTGCCTGCTTCCGCACTAGACATCCTAGCGCTCAAAAATATAGATGCTGCAGCGGCGGTGCACGCAGCTGAACATGCAGTCTTGAACCTATTTGGGAATTTCGTAACGAGCGTGTCGGGCGCTGTCAAGACAGAGTGTAAGAGTGCTGTTAAGAGTGAGGAAGCCAAAGGAAAAGGAAAGGAGAAACCTGTATTGAGGAAGAAGTCTAGGGAACGCCCCGCCAGATTGGTGTTTTATGACGTGGGGGCTACGGGAATGTATACTCTCCGGGTGTTCAAGTCTATCCATCTTTTGCTCAGTCAGGCGGTTGAGAAGATGGAAGGGTGTGCGTGTTTAGATGGATGTTTTGAATGTATTACACCTGAAAGCTATTGTGCGGGGCTTGGGTTGCTGATAGAGTATTGTATAGGCATCAAGGGCGAACACTGTCAAGAAAGGAATGCACTAATGTCGAAACCAGGTGCATTCGTTATCCTCCAGACGATACTGGGTTTAGAAGTGGATCTTGAGAAGGTTCCGGATGGATCTGTGGATGGGAGGGGCACTGCTTCTGGGGACAGGGTCGTTCTCGCTGAGGAGATTGGGGTGGGCGAGCCTGCGAGGTGAAGCTATAACGGTGTTAGTATCAGGGCTCGGTATGAGTGGCTTGTTTGCACCCTATTCAGGCGCGGGCCACACTACCGCCAAGAGTGATTGGGGGAGTCGATACCAGGCGGCGTGGTATAAATAGTGGTAGATAGGTATTATTACCAGTATCACCCAATCTAGATGATAACCTGTATCATTATTGTTGAAACCTAGAGCCCCACGTTTAATCAAATCTATCATGACTAATTCTTTGTTCTAAGCTACACAAAACCCACAGATTTAGATATTGTGCAATCGGAAGCTCTTCATATCGTACATAACATAACGATTTATTTCTCCCTATGATTACCCCCCCCTCCCGCCCAAATGTCAGGCAAGGAAAGAAAAAACTGCAAACAAAATCATTGACTCTGCCACCCCACCCCCCAAAATACACAACGGGTGACCAACCATTGCAAAGACTCCTAGGAGCAAACGCCCGAAAACGAAGCATTAAGGCTGAGGTTATATTTTAGAAGGAGTACAAGCGCAAGGGGTGCAAAGTATCAGCATTTGGTGGTCTCTCCAGTTGCATGCCGCGCACTTTGCATGTGGCGCTGCACGTACCGTACCGCAGTCGATAGTGATATTACTCTATGATCGGTACTAACATGTTACGGCTTCCTTCTAGATTCTAGTGTATATACCCGCGATTCGCTTGGCTCGGGGCGCGTGCCGGTACCGCGCTGCGAGAGCGGGGTGGGAAAAGCTTCTGAAATTTATCTTATTATCTGGTGGGAAGATATTGTGTGATGCTGGGGAGGATCTCGAGAGGGGATAAGTTAGCCCTCTGGAATTGAGACCTTTGTTTTACGGTTTCTGGCTGGCTGGTCTTACGGAGACCACCGGGAAGGATGATAATAATAGCTCCCCGGGAGGAAAACGATATACCAATAGCGGCTTGTTGCTTGCTAACAGTAACGATTCGCGCCGGACCTTATTCGAGAGAGCACGGCTGGCCTACAAGGGCGACGGAACACGGAAGGACGGTGCGGGGGTAAATTTCCACTCACAAACCGGTTTAGCCAAGCTCGCATGATACCACTCGCAGAGAGTTGATTTGAAACGTTAAGGGATTGAGTATGCTCGTGTAAATTGGGGGATGAAAAAGAAAAAAGTAAAAATTTCACTTAGTTTATACCGTAGGGACGAATACTTTGTGCTATCAAGAGGCTTGGATTTTCTCGTCTGGGATTATAATGAATAACATTCCCAAACCTTTTCAGCATAGTTAAGCATCCAAAGCGGATAAACCCTCAAGAGAAGAGATTATGAACGCTGATTGCCGATATCTAACGCGATCCTTTTGCGTACAAAAGAATTGTAGCGACCGGGATATCAGTGAAGGGAAAAGGCAGGCTTAAAGATGGGCAAGATGGGATTCTGAAAGAGATACTGATCAGATGTGTACTGCGCGCGGAGGGGGGGGGGGGGCAGATACTGGTTCGTTGATATGTGTATAACATGGAAGCACTGAGGTGTTCCTGAATTACCATTTCCCGATTCAGGGGATTGTGGCTGACTCATTGGGGGGGGGGGGCTACAGGTATACTAAATGGGAAGAAAGAGTACCAAAATTCATACAATCTCACTCGGGTGGTTAAAACCGTCAAACTTCCGGAGCACTGGGGGCAGTCCTCCCTGTTGCAGATACCATCACCAAGCGAGCTCAGTAATCCAGACCTTATCCCTCTTGGAATAGGTTATGAAACTGGAAACCAACAGAAAATATACAACCAGTCATATGGAAGGAGGGGAGGGATATCGTTTGCCCCTTGCCCACATGGTCCCCAACATCACGCTTGGGAGAGCACATCCGCTGCACAGGCTTGTGGGCCAACCCGCGCTTCTGGCATTGCATCGTGCCTGCCTGGTGCCCGTTCTATACAGTACTGGTATCACACGAATGACTTCCGTCCAATCCATCAAAACACTTATACAGAGCTGTGTCTCCTAGTCACTGCCTCTGAGGTTACCATCTACGCCTTCTTCTTTGGGGAGACGGTATCTTACGGGTTATCTGTATCTTACGGCAGCGTGCATCGCTTTCTTTCCGGATTCCGGGGACTAATTGCGGAGTAGAATGTTGTTGGTTTTAGTGCGACAGCGTTTGTGACAGGACAGTTGATTCTGGGTTCGATTCTAGCTGGCCGGGATGGGTGATGTTTAAAGTGGGCTTGAGGAGGGACTCATAAACGATGAGGCAAGTCCTATGCTCGAGCTTGAGTAACTCACTAGCACCAATGGTACCGCGCTCCTACTCGAGTACTGTCGGTTCTGTAATGCTGGTAGTCTAACAGTCACAACGACCCGCCCAAGGAAAGATTTGGAAGACTTAAGCCCCTTTCCGTTCGATCCACCTTCCCCCTTCAGCCCAATTTCCAACGCTGAATTTTTCGTCCCTCCAAGACCGAACGTACCAGCCTAGAGCTCGATACCTACTAACAGCAGTCTCCGTGGCTCCTATCGCATATTATTTTGCATGTGTCTCAATCGGGGGTCCCCGGATATTTTCGAGTGTATGGTACGAGGTGTTCGTCGAAAATACTATGTCCAAGTTGCTAGCTTGCCTTCTGAGCCAGGACTGGAAGGAAACCTTTTACAAGCCGCCTGAGTGATCACCTATTTGATGGTACCCTCGCGGTGAAGAATGGACGAGTATATTTATGGGAGCTTGATCACCGCACTCGATAGGATTCACTGGCTGGATCGCGGGACTAATATTGCGCTAGATCTAGCCTAATACCACATGGAGGGATAAGGGAAGCAGAAAGAACAAGCTAAAAGTATTGTCCTGAAAGCCAGATATATGCTCTAATTTACAACTATTCTCCCTTCTCGGTACTGATTTTTCGTGTATACACGGGGCCAATCTTTGGTGTATACCCCTCGATCGCACGAACTCTGGAGCCATTCTCATCTGTCAAGATTAACTCTGGGGGGTTGGCCATGCCTGCTTCGTTCTTCCTCTCCTTGATATCGACGGACAAGGAATCGCTTTGCTTCGGCCCTCGAGTTTCTTTTTCAAAACTAATCCCAACCTCCATCAGCTCCTCCTCAAGCTTTTTAATATCTGCTTCCCTAGTGTTGTTCCATTTTGCCTGCCGTCTTTGCTCTTCCGCTTCCTCCAACAAGAGGATTTTAGACTCAAGCCCACCACGCCACTTCTCGCCCGTGAGGTCCAATCCCGAAACAGCACCTTTATCATCGACTTGAGCATCGCTAATTGTTTCTGCTCTGGTCCAAGCTGGCTCAGGGTTCAGTTGAATCCTCAGCCACAATCCCTGCCGGGCACAAATATCGCTGCAGAATCGCTCGAGTTTTTCTTTCTCCACAAACCTCATAGTTTTCTTCCCTTTGTTTACTAGGGCATAGGTAGACTTCCCTCCACCGGCTAACCTCTTAGGGGGGTTAGGGCATAGCGGGTACGAGCATTTATCACAGATCCTTCGCTCCTCCATTAAGGAATCGAAGTCCGAGGGTTGGAAGTAGCGGAGGTGGCATTTTAAATCGGTAGAAGTGCTGTCTGGAAGTGGGAAGTCTACCAATTGCTCCAAGGAGGTTAAAATTGAGAGCTCGAGGACTTTGCGGATTTGGATTGAGTGGGCGTGAGAGAGTGCAATTGCTCGGGCTTCCTCAGGAGTTGGGAGGGGCTTCGATTGGGGTGTTGGTGGACCCGTGCGAACAATCGTGCTGCCAACGACGGTTGTGGTAGGGGCAGAGGGTTCTCGGGTTTTCTTGAGAATTGATTTCGGTTGTTTCGCGGTCATGATCCGAGCACCGTAATTCAGGGGTGATTGTAGTGGTTTGTATGAGAGAGGGGTGATGGGGCGGCAGGTGGTGAGTGGGGAAGATGATGTGTTGAGGTTTTATTCGCTTTGTGCAAAGGATGACGAGGTCGGTTGACACAGGGGTTGTTACGGTACGGGTACTGGCACTGCAGTCGTTTTGTCCCAAAAGTGCATCAAATCATGTGCCTGGCTGATATCGCTTTGATCTGATAAGCGAAATCAGATCCCATAGCCCCTTCAGGTTTAGCCCTGGCCGCTAGACTAATTGGCCAATCAGCATCCTTGGACTGGAACTTTTGCCGCGGATTCTCGCCAAGACCCGCCACCAGATGCCACCTGCGCCGCTTTAAGCCACCCTGCGAGATCTCTTGATTTGGGTCAGTCTGCTTCCCCTCCATAATCTACCGGTACAAACGGGATCGGGGCTTCCCCTCGTTGCTCCATCACACAACCCTCTCTGTCAGCAGGAACCTCCATTTTTGCTGGTAATCCCTTACCTCGCCTCCCAAAGCACGTTCATCCTTTGTAACCTCCCTTGACAACCAAACATTTTCCGTTATTGTTGCTCTTCGGTTCCATATTGTTCCCTTCTTCTTAGTTTCTGCTACAGGTGAGGACTCCTTCAGGTGGCTCTGGTGGGGTATCGGTGATGTGATTGCTTCCGTGACGCGCTGACGTACGTTGACCAGGTCTTCTCCTATAGGCAGAGAGACCACCGGAAGCACCGAATCATCATTATCTAACTTACATCTCTGTCCGCTTTGTTGCCACCCACAATCTTATTCTCCACTGCCTGACGTCCATTTGGGCGGTGACTGACCCCTTGTCATGGCCAATACTTCCGCCCCACCGTTCAAGGTCAAGGCACTGTTCGACTACAACTCTCCACATGACGATGATCTCAACTTCCCAGCTAATGAAGTCATCACCGTCACCGAAGAGGAAGATGCTGATTGGTATTATGGGGAGTATCATGATAAGTCTACGGGGGAGTTGAGGCAGGGGATTTTCCCGAGGAACTTCGTCGAGAGAATCGTGGTTGAGCTCCCTCCTAGGCCGACGCGGGGTGGGGGCGGTAGGAGGAAACCGGTGGAGGAACATCAACCTGAACCTCCGGTCGAGTATCAGGATGACACCCCTCGTGTAAAGTCCCCCCCTCCGCCAGCTCCCGTCGCCGAACCTTCGCCCCCCGCCGCGCAGAGCCATTTGGAATCTCCAATTGCAGCTCCAAATGCTTATGAGACCCATACCGCCATCCACCAGGAGAAGCCGGACCCTGCTCAACCCGCCCCCTCGCCATCCGTAGCAAAGCCGGCCCCCGCATTCAAGGCCCCTCCTAAGCAGTCACCAGCACCATCTGTTGAGAGATTAGCTCCGTCATCGTCTAAACCCCCGCCTCTGGAGAAGCCATCTTCATTCAAGGACCGCCTTGCATTGTTTAATAAGGGTTCTGCGGCTCCTATTGCACCCTTTAACCCTCACAAGCCACCCGTCAATTTTATCAAGAAACCTTTTGTTCCGCCCCCCCCGAGCAAACACGCATATGTCCCTCCTCCAATTCAAAACGTACCAAAACCTAGGAGAGATGAGGACTCTAATTACGGCCGCCCGGATCCGGACGAAGCACCTGCGAGGGGCTCTACTGAGCAAGAGAGGGAGAAGGAGGATGAAGGGCCCAAAATGACGCTAAAAGATAGGATGGCATTATTACAAAATCAGCAGCTGGATCCTACCGGACTTGGATGGAGAAATAAGAGACCCCCGAAACCGAAACGAAATGAGGGTGAGAGAACCTTAGAAGATGATCAGTCTCATACTGCCCCCGAGGACAACCCCCACGAATACAAGTCTCACGATTCCACCGGACCCCAGGCTACTGAGAGGGAAGGGCTGGAGGTGGCGCCAAAGCCGAAGAAGAAGAGTGTCGATATTTCCCGCGAAGACACAGCTATGGAGGAGTCGAGTGCGGGCGATGCAGATATTTCTTCTGCCTCTGGCTATACTGGTGAGGAAACAGTTACTAGCAGAGGTCGTCCCCCAATCTCTTCTCATAGGGAGGATAAATCGGATGATGGGGACGATGAAGGTGCGAATGATGACACCCCAGATAACCCGGATTCAGATGATGAGGAGGTCGATCCCGAGGTAGCAAGAAAGATGGCTATTAGGGAGAGAATAGCCAAGATGAGTGGTGGGATGGGTATGCACGGCATGTTTGGCGGTATGCCCATGGGAGGACCCCCTCCACCGCCCCCAAAGAAGAAGAGTTCTTTGACCTCTGGGCCTCCCAAAGAGGAGGATGAGAGTCTTAGGAGGTCCTCGAATGACGGCGATGAGAGTGAAAATAAGAGTTCAAGCGATTACGCACAGGCACCACCAGTCGCCTTGCCATTTGGCTTGCCCAGAGTTCAATCCCCACCCGCCGCTGAGCAGCAAAGATCTGATAGCGAAGCTGAAGAGCTGGCTAGAGATATGAGTGGAGCAAGCGAAAGGATTTCTGAAGAGCATTCATGGGACGAGGTTGCAGATGCGGAAGATATCAAGCCACAACAAGGCCAGCAAGCGATCACCCCACACCCTCAAGGACCGAGGCCTATGCCGGGATCACCAATACTCGAGAAGAGGCATTCGCAGATCTCACCCCATTCGATACCTCAGGGTAAGTGCCCCCGCTTCGTATTATCTGGATTGGCCCGTTGATCAGGTAGCACCAGACCGGCCTGCACCACCCCCTATTCCGAATGAGAGGCCTGCACCTCCTCCACCTCCCAGCGAACGTGAGTTTATCATGACTACTCCCCTTTATCCATTTCTAAGCTAACTATCCTTATTTAGCGCCTACTGCGCAAATGCCACCTGCAGTAGCTCGGACACCTTCCGATGGATCTGTTTCTGATGATGAGCTTTCCATTCACACCGGTAAACTTAATATCTCTACTTCTGAGCTTGGAGAGCTTCGAGCAGCTCCTCCCCCACCACCTTCCGGACCTCCCAGCATTCCGAGCGGGCGCCCAGGCTCTAGCTACGATGCTTTATCACCCACGTCACCCACGAGCAAGCGCGTTTCTCAAGGCTACTTCAATGCTCAGTCCTCACCTACCGCCTCGCCAGTCACACCTGGGGGTCAGAACAAGCGAGCTAGCTATCAGAGGGCCGCTGGTACAATGCCTCCGATTCCCATGAGCTCTCCACCTTCCATGAGTCGTCCTCCCCCGCCACCACCTCCCTCCGGACCCCCTCCCAGGGCTAGTGTAGATGAGTCTCGGCCGGATCTTGCAGGAAGTCAGGGACAATCTGATACTGAGGAAGAAGTGACCGAGTATGAGGCAGATTATGATACGGATATTGGAAATAAGGTAGCGCATAGAGATGCACTGAAGGGCAAGGAGGTCGGAAGGCGAGATAGTTATGACGATGGTGACGGGGGAGCACTTTTGCCCCCATCTGTTACTAGCCCCCACGCACCCCCTAGGAACGTGCCACTACCTCCACCTCCGGCCCCACCATCCAACCCCCCACCTTCTAGGAAAGGGCGGCAATCAATGGATATGCCACGAGCCGCACCCCCACCCCCACCGCCAGCCCCACAAGCTCAAGAACCAGAGCGATATGAGGACCATGATGACTATGATCCTTACAATTACGAATCTCCTCGTCTTGCTTCTCCACCTCCTCCGCCTACATCTGGGCCTCTTCCGCCACTGCTGCACCAGGTGCCCCCCTCCCAACGAGACCAGCCCCGAAGTAGCACCGGCAGACAATCTATGGATTCCTCTAGACCCGCAGCTGGTAGGCGCTCAATGGAACAAGGTCGACCGGTTGCGGAGTTTATTGCTCGGGATGTCGATTTAGGAGAACGATCTCAGTGGTGGAAAACCCCCAAAACTCCTCCTCCTATCTTTCAAAATCGCTCCAAGGAACTCCATTTTGAGGTTGAAGAATCCACCTCAACCCGGCGCGGCGGAAGAACTACAGTGACCAAGGATGTTTACGTTCTTTTCAACGATTATTCACAAACAGTTGTGACCGCCCGCTACGATCGCGATGATCCCGCCAACGCATCCCTTGAGCAGCGACACGAACAGCCTCCGCCAAATCCTCGACAGGACCAGCTTGAGGAGTTTCAGACTAAATACGGCGCAAATATTTATGTTGGAGCTAGATCCCGCGAGAATACTGTCGTGGGAGACGGAGAGCCCCATACATTGATTCATGAACTATTCAAACTCGTTCCCAATGCATTGAGTCCTGCCGGTCACCGCTCATATGGTGCCCTTGTATATGCCAACCTTGCAAATGCCAACACTATACTGAACGATGAGATCAGAGCTGGAGATATCCTTACGTTTCGAAACGCAAAATTCCAAGGACACAAAGGAGGCCTACATCAGAAGTACTCAATGGATGTTGGGAAGCCGGACCACGTCGCAATAGTTGTGGACTGGGACGGAACAAAAAAGAAGGTCAGGGCCTATGACCAAGGTAGAGAGAGTAGAAAAGTCAAAATCGACAGCTTCAAGATAGGCGACTTGCGCAGCGGGGAAGTCAAAGTCTGGAGGGTTGTTGGACGTGATTGGGTCGGATGGGGCCAAGGAGAGCAATGATAATGTAGCATTAGTTAGATAATTGCAACCCGCGGGGCGTCTCTCGTTGAATGTGATGAGGGGAATTTTGTTCTTTTCTTCCTTTTCTTGTCAGTTTCTCGGAATCGGACTTTCCGCCTGGTTTTCTTTTTTCTTCTTTTTTCGATGCTGATAATGAGTGGTGTGGTTGGTGCTCCGGGAGGGCTTGGTTGTGCTGAATTGAAATTCTCCTGATATCATTCGTTATATTGCACTTTTATTTCCTTTGGTTATGCAATGTTTGGGCTTTTCGTGGGTAATTAAGGGATGGTAATGCTAATTTATTCCCTCGGGAGGGTGCCCTTCGTCCTACGGCGATAAAATCTTGTGTCTGAAACCCGAGAGAGGGGAGGTGGACAAGGTCCGACTCTTTTTGCATCTAGGCAAGACGGGTCTTCGTAGGCTCCATGGAGCATAATGTGTGTTCTGAGGGAGTAAAACTTCTTGTGAGTATGTTGAACCGTTGCACAAGAACCGGTCCGCGTTGGATTTTCTTGCGGATGGCGCAACAGTTGGTGACACCCTGGCAGCTGGGTATCATAGACGGAAACATGTTTTGTAAAGGTCAAGAATATCTTTCGGAAGGGGCCCCAAGGCCATATTCCTTCTTCACACCCAACTTACAAGTCAATTTTTGCGTAAAGTTGGCCAATGATCCCCTCCCTCTCACCGTTTTTAGAGCACCGGGTTAACTTTAACCTCCCCCCTAAAGTCTGATGGCTTGCTTTACGGCTGGCGGTACTGTACTCGTACTGTTTCTTGGTCTTGGATGGCAACCATCACTCTTGGTTTACCCCTAGGTAAATTGTACTCGTAGCAGGCTGTGAATAGTAGACCACTCGTATACAAGCAGTAAATAGTGCACGGTAGTCTAGAACCGAGAAACATACCGCGAGCCCAAATACCGGCAGACTATACGAGTACTTGCGGGTTAAATTAGAGGCGAACCGAAAGTGGCGGCTGCCCCGTCCAAGACTGTAGCAGTTACCTGTACTGTACTCAAGCATTGTTTGGCGCGGGCCAGCCCATCCGAGTAGACTACCGGTACGAGTAATTACGTAGCTGGGCTTTAGTCTACACTCTAGCCAACTCGCCTTGAATGATCGTTACCGTATTAGGCTCGAACAGCCTGTATGATAGCTCCTACAGTACTAGTACTAGTATATGATAGGTGAGGCTTGACCCGGCTTAATATTTTAGTGTGTCACTCACACAAATTTAGAACATCTCCGTCGTGCACAGTGCACTATACTCGTACTCGAGTACGGGACGGTACCGTACTCGAGTACTCGTGTGCATCACACCCACACGATCAGAACGGATAACTGCATGCCTATGAAAGATTTTCCCGTTTTCCCGTTGCTTGATTTCTAAGGTTCCTGGTCGATCCTCATGAAAGCAAAACCAACCCTAGCCTCCTGTCCTTTTATTTTTATTTTTTATTTTGGGTATCCTGCTGCTAATGGTATATGTCTAGGTACGCTTTGTCGTTTTTCAATGCTCACTTTACCGGATTTCCGAGCTCTGCTCGCTCTCGGATAGTTTACCGTAACCTCCAGGTAAGGGTTTGGGGGGGGGGGGGCATTTGCTGGAGCGGGGATGTCTTGGTTCGTACTTGTTTGATATGTAAGAGATGTTCACCTGGATTTCGGTTTGTGGGCATGGGCAAATTGTTCGATGCTTGGAGATATGGTATGATACCATCAATATACTAGGGGTTTTCAAAGTTAAAAACATGATTTTTCAGTAATGAGTAAATGCCAGAAGTTGCATGAGCTTACTTTCTGGTATCAGCCAATAGCATCCTCATGTTCCAGGTACCATATTTGAAAGTTCTGGGGTAACTGAAGACGGAGTATAAAGGTTATGGTAAATCTTACAGAGATGGTAAGAAACCAGTTTTTGTTAACAAAATATCAAAAGTCAGAAGATTTTTATCAGTGAGAGTACATAATTATTCCTGGGATGTGCTATGGTATTTTTTAAAATTGGGTTTTGATTTTTAAAATTTTTTCTTTTTACATCATGTCTGATTTTAGAGGATTGGTAAAGCTGTGTAAAACCAGGACCAGTATCCGGTACCGACCTCCAGACCTCCGTCTCTACCCTATGGTATGGTAAAGTTAAGTAACAGTAAATTAACCATTTCTGTGCATGCCAAGTTTACATAAAACACCAAAGTAAGCTAAAATTTTGCTACCTTTTTAACTTTGAAAACCCCTACTAGAAACATACTCGCATAGTGGGTTACCTTCTAGGACAAAGAGGTGATGGTATTCACGGATCAGAGGGTTAAAGGATTCCCAGACTTTTACATTCTTAAGAAATTCGCTAAGTTACTTCTTGCAAACAATTTCCCTTCTCGCAACCCCTTCGAAACCTAGCGCTCCTCTCCATTCCGACTGCTGGTACCGGTAATCCTTTTTCCTCAAGGGGCGGGGGGGAAAGTGACCCCCAAGATCCACCACTAGTTGCCGCTTACATTTATGAAAGGCGGTATCGTATTTAGCGGGGGCTTGCGATTCCTCAAAGTTCCGCCCTTCCTCAAAGATGGCTACAACCCACTCTTTGAAAGCAGCAACCAACCTCGAGCCCATGCTATCGTCGGTATGGACCACCAGGGCACTCTCTAAACAGAGTAGGACTGCATCTCGATACTTCTGCCCCATAAAGTGCCCTAACCTATCCCATGCGTTTTTCACCAATACTTGCTGAATGATGCTTGGGGTGGTCCTCACCGCCGGGTCAAGAAGTTTAGACGTGGGTTGCCAAAGCCCGAGCTCTAGGAGCATGACCCTGAAGGCGTACATGTCGTGCATCTTTCCGAACGCCTCTGTAGGCAAACCTGGGCGGGCCAGATGGCGGTATAAATCCTAATGGAGACCTTTCCTCTCGATGACTTCGTTCGAAGCCTCCGCACTAGGACATGCATATTCAAAACCGCAGGGGTAGCGCGGGTCAAAGTCCAACCACTTGTGTTAGCGGAAAAACAATATATTCTTAGAGTTGATACTTTTGTGAACCAGGCCTAGAGGAACCATTCTAGAAAGGTGTGGCCGATGTTGTGTACTATGGTGAAATGCTGGCCCAAGGTTGGCCGAGACCGCCCTGTCGGGGGGCTGATGGCTTTATAAAGGCTCATTGGCTCTGATCCACAGTCCTGGGGAAGCGCAAATGCTAGACTATATCAACTCTCTCTGGGCTCATGAATAAAGCCAAGACAATGGAGTGTAAATTTGTTGGAAGTTCTGAAAGGCGAAAAGAAGCAGGAGAATCGGGGATACTGTGGTCTACTTAGAGTGAATAAAAACTCCAGAACCAGCGAATCCGGCAGCGCATGAAAACAACTCTTGGACTGGCTGATGATTTCCTCTAAAGTCATCCTGATCTAGACTCCCAAACCACCCTCGACCTCCTGTATGAATCTCCCCTCAAGAAATAGTTTACCGAACGCTGACAGAACGGCCAGCAGGCTGCCTATTCGAAGCCGTTCCACTCGGATCTGGGCGATACCGATGACTCCTGCTATCAGTTGCGCTCACGAAAACCGCCCCGTGGCGGTTGCAGGCGCCGGTACAATATTGTACTCGAGTACAAGTATAGCGCTAGCGCTAGTGTGGCGGGACACATTTTTCTTCACAATTTGGCAGATATTTCAACTTTCGGTAGAAACCGCCAAATGTGGACTCGCGAATTGTAACCCTAACCCACCTGAATGAACACCTCACTCACTGGCAAGGGAGATGCCAAAGAGCAAGGTCCTCAATTCCAACACATTTCCGGATCCAAAAAATCCCAAATTCGTCATCCCCACTCCTGCCTGTTTAAAAAAATCCCAAATTGCCACTCAGTATATCCGCACAACACCCGCATAGCCCCCAGCACGATCCTTACCATGGAACCAGACGATTCCGAAACACCCCCAGTTAGCCCTGGCTTCGATCCTTCGAGATGCCGGGTTCTGCGTGAATTCTTGCCTTCTGGCGAAACCAAAGGGTCCTCTGGTCCAGTAGTTTCAAGCCCTCACTCTGGTGACCGGGGGAATCTTCAGGATTTTGTTAGGTTGATGAAATCCGCAAACGTGGAAGGGCCACACTTTCTGTCTCATGTTCATCTGGGCTGTAAAAGGTTGGGTTCGGGCGCGCAGTTCGACGTATTTGGCCACCAGCACTTTGTCCATGACACCTTTCCACCTTTTGATCTACCGTATGTTTCAAGGATTCAGGGTTCTGGAAAGGCACCAGTGGCTGTTGCTGTCAAACGAGCAAGATTTATGCATAGCTATGCAGGAGCACCAATATCAACATCTCAACAATTTGGCTTTGGGACTCCTGAACAGTTTCGTGCCTTGATTTTGGAGGTCTGCGCGCTCTCAAATCCCGCAATCCACACCCACCGAAATATTGTTAAGTTACTAGCTTGGGGTTTTGATTTTGGTGACGGGGGTGCTAGTGTTGGGCTGCGCAGCCCGTTGCTTATTCTTGAGCATGGAAATTGTTCGCTGCGACACTTCCTCTCCAATCACAAGAGAGAAATACCGAACCCTCCTGAACAAGTTCTCCAGAAGTTGGGACTTGATGTCGCTCGGGGGCTGAGCGCGCTTCATGATGCCGGGATCATCCATGGTGATATTAAAACAGATAATGTGTTGGTATTTCCTGCTGAAGCACCCTTTTTCTGTACTGCCAAAATTTCGGACTTTGGGTTCTCTGTCCTGAATATGGAGAAAGATCAGAAGATTTATAATATCGGAACTCCCGGCTGGCAAGCCCCGGAGTTGGATGATGTTGGTGTTAGCATTGGTATGTTGACAAAATGTGATTATTTCTCGCTCGGGCTTCTCATCCTACGAACCGTTGTTCGTGTCTGCGACGGCTACCAAAAGGCTGGCCTCGAGCAAGTGAGCGACATGCTAAAGTGTGCAAATATTTCTCAACCAACCCAAAACTGTATGCGTGATGTCATGCAATCTTTACTGCCGAGCCTGCCCCAGGAGAGAGCGTCAGATCTGAGGAACGTTTGCAACCGACTCTCACAGGTAGATCAGCAGGGGCTCGACCGAACGGGCAATTGGTACGTACGAGAGCCCTGTAGCATCAAAGGAGGTGGTAGTTTATAATAAAATAGGGTTCAGGGCCGGTTCGATCACGATACGCCCTTGGAGGAGTATGAAGCCCCGGCGGACGGCTCACCTATGGCTCTGGGAATCCTTCAACACTTTCAGTCGAGGAACAAGGAAAAAGGGATCCTACCCTTGAAGAAAACAGATGGCCCAAACTATTCTTGGCTACCTATATATAAGTTCCTCGAGGAGGTTGATACCGATACATATGCTAAGATTGCATCCCATTACATTAATGGGATTTATGAGGTATCTCGGAACCCTCGGGTAAATATATCTGGGGATCTGGTGGGCCAGGAAATCAGTGGATATCAGTTGTTGGGATTGTGCTTCTCAGGGCGACTCGATGACCCGAAGTCAGATGTTGACCGAGCAAGGGTGTATCGGAGGAAACGGGGTGCATGTGCTGTGGTGTCAGCTATGAGAGGTTACTTCCCAGCCCAGGCGATCTGCAAGCAACTCCTGGAAAACAACAGTGGTAGGTTTCGAGAAACCTTGGAAGCTAACGACACCCAATGGCAACGAAACGCCGTTGCGTCGGGCTTTCTCCTTTCCTGGAAGTTTGCGCATGAGCACCCGGGGGAATATGCGCTCGCCCTATCTGATTTTCGTCAGTCGGGTGGATACAACGCACATTACGCCTACAATACGATCGAGAAGCAGAGCGCATACGGTCCGTCTGGTCTTCTCTACGACGTCCAAGGCCCCCTCGAGTGGCTCGGAAACTATCCACTTCACAGGGCAGCTGCCCTTGGGCAGGCTGCTGAGGTCGGACGCCTAGCAGAGAACGGGTATGATATAAACTCCCTAGATATTAGCGGTGAGACACCACTCCAAAGGGCATGCATGGCCGGCCACGCCTCCACCACCCGTTATTTAGTGCAAAGGGGGGCCGATGTAACTCTGAAAAGCATACTTCTTGGGACCGTACCACTGCACTGGCTTTTCGTTTTCGAGCCGAGTGAAGTCAACGATGTTGCGGATATGCTGGTGGGGTTGGAGAAAGAAAACCTCGAAGAGGAGTCCAATATAGAGGCAGATGCATTTCACTTCCCATTCAAGTGGCCCTCCGGATCGCCGATTGCCTGGAGTGTTCTTTCAAACAGATATGAGGCTGTCTCGGCACTCTTGAGGCTCGGGTCCTCACTTGACTCAATACCGGATTTCTTCCCCTCTTTACCCGACTGGCCTGAAGACGCCGATTCCTATGATATGTGCTCCAACAACAGGCAAAACCGAAACCTATTCAAAATCTGGATATACAAACCAATTCTGCAGTATCAGCACCCCATATGCCAGAACTCCTTTGGATATTTGGTAAAGCGTAGTGAACTAGGGAATTTAGAAAAGATTAGTAACGGGCTGGATTCAGCAGTTGTGGATGGCCATGGCAGCGAGTTAGAATCGGCAGCAGCCGGGGGAGACTTGGATGCTGTCCAGCGACTAATTAATTGTGGCGTCGATTCAGACGCTTCGCTAAGCAAGGACACCCCACTGCAGACCACCATTTTCGCAGGAAACCTAGATAGTGTTAAGTTGTTACCCAACAATGGAGCGAGTGTTGATTTTCCACCGGGTGCGTTCGCCGGGAGCCCACCGCAATGGGCAGCGAAAACAGGGAACGTGCAGATTACGAGCATGTTGCTCGATGCCGGGGCCGATGCGAACAGTCGGTCCCAGAAACCAGAGCTGCAGAGACAGCTCTCTACGAGGCATCAAGATTAGGTGGGTTGGACATAATGAGATGTTACTCGCATGAGGTGCTGATTGCAGTATACTTGTAGTTGCGAGTGCGGCCGATAAATATATTCGTCACGTGCCTTATCTAAGGGCACACCGCAGCCAAAAGGTGCACCGAAATTTTCTTACCAGACTCACGTGAGGAATATATCCATCGGCCGCACTCGTAGAGGACCACACGGGGACGCTGCCCCAAAGGGCAGCATGCGCGGAGGAAACCAGTCCCTGGAAGGTTAAGCGGTGTTCGGTGCACCCTGATTTGGACTCTGAAACTACTGTAGGTCTTGGTAATTTTGGCTCAAATTGATAAAATCGGGTAGGATTAGATAATACTTGTATCATAATAATTAGTGTTAAAATCGCCAAAAATCCTATTTCAAAATCCAAATCAGGGTGCGCCAAACACCCCTAAGTTGCTGGCTAAACACGGGGCTGACCCAATCTTGAGAGCTGAATATCACGAGACAGCGCCACAGGAAGTAGCGCCCATAGGAAAGGCGGAGGTTGTGAAAGCCCTACTCGAAGCGGGCGCAGATCCGAATATTGGAGGGGGGCACCTCTGGACTGCATCGCTGGCGGCAGTGGCCTGGGAAACCACTAGAACCATCAATGTATTGCCGGGGGTGAATGCTATGGGTGGAGACCATGGGACCGTGATTCAAGCAGCGGCGTCGGGAGGCGATGAGAGCTTGTCGGGAAGTCAAGACGCCCAGGACCATTACCGAATGCGAGGGGTGGTAAGCATGAAAATTCCTCGCAAGCAGCAACTTGCACGGGGAATCCCAAACTCGTCCAATTACTTCCAGGGGCTGGAGCCGACCCTGACATTTGGGGGTGCATACCGGCGCTACAAGGAACCCGTCGGAGGCCCGCTGGGGCGGCGTTTGCAAGAGGTTTCTGGGGGGGCTGATTTACGATCCCGGGGACCTCCCGGACACGATATTGCGCCAGGCACTGTATGATACCTGCCGCAGGTATCTGCCAAGAACTATAACCCTCTGTGGATGAGAAAAAAGTATAGTATAGGGAGCCTACCTCGAATCCCTATAGAGAGTGCTCTAGCATTAGGCATCAAAACTCGCTAGATGAATTTCGGGATCCAGAGCCACGATAATGGGAGTGTCAAACACTCCTGGCGGGGCGGACGTTATGCAGAAAGCGACATCTTCGAAGTAAAAGTGTATCCTGCTCTCGCCACAATTCACCGAATTCGCCTACAAAAGGATTTCTACAGTTTACAATATTTACGCACCCATAAAGCAACATGGGACATATAGTGCACCCATGCCCGGGACAGTTGAGCGTTCCCTTTCTCTTTTCTTGCGGAACCTCCAGGGCACCCCAACATCAACTGCGCCGAATCGATGGAGGCACAAATACTCTACTATTATTCTAACGAGCGGAAGGGCCCAATTTCCACGCCTAGTGCGAGGGCGTACAGCCGAAAACAAGGCTAGCATGGAGGGGAAGGATCTTACACCCAAACCCCCCATCTCCCCAATAACCAAGGCACCATAGAATAAGCTCTCCCACCCCTTCCATCCTTCAATACTCCCGGCCATCAACCGAATCCCGTTCGCACCACAGCAAAAGCAGCAAAATACCAACCTTCTCGGCCACTTTTCCGCCCACCTCCACAACACCCCCCACCCGATCTATGATACCCGGAAACACTATCCACCACACACCTCCTCTATACCTTTACCCCGCTTTCACACCCTCCAGACCTCGTCTAGATCTAGGCTCTTGCACCTTCGGCACGGCACGCCGGGAATCCCTCACCTCCATGCTCACGCGGCCAACGAAACAGCGAAATCTACCTCCGTAAGCGCACGAGAAACATGGTTGCCGTCGAGGATTTACCCGTCCACAAGAAGGGGAAGTAGACATATCAATAACGGAGAAAGCAGTGCACCAGTTCGACAAAGACTGTTTCGGGCTGAGGTGATAGCACACTGATTGTATACCTTGAGTGGGATGTCCGGACTTTGCATTCCGGGAGTGAGGGAAGATGTCTCGTCTGGGCTCACGACGGGGGGTATTCTTTGAGAAGCAGTACGGGCCGGGCAATCCGGGCCTAACCCCCCCCCCCAAACACGCAATTCTAGGCCGCCAAGGGGGGCGTCGGGATGGATGACAGGGCATTGGTTGGATGGGAGTGTATCTCGGGGATGAGCAGTGAGATAAGAGGAGTTCCGGAAGAGTATTCGAGGATTGCGGTCCTGGGTATAATGCGGGTTCCTCGAGGAGGGAGGCGGGGGGAGGAGGACATGAACAAGAGAAAGGTCTCAGAGGGAGTAGGAATCTGGCGGATAGGATGTTTGATGGTGTTAGTAACGCATTGAAAGAGTGGAAAGCAGGAGTAGGTGGAGTTGCTGGTTCAGATCGGTCGCGAATTTTTTTGCGCTGAAGGGTGGGGTGATTGGCTGTTTGTTAGCTGAGATCCGTGATATCCGTAGATTAGTGTTTCGAAGGGAATTCGCTCTCCACTCAATGAGGAACAGCGGGTAAAAAAAGGATGAACCGTATTCTCTCGTTGGGAGGGTTGTTAGCGTTCCTAAACGCACCGCCTGAAATCTCTTCATGATGAGTTCAAGCAAGGACTTGAGAATATCCGAGTGAGTCACAATGACTCAATCGGTCACTCAGCTATTGTAGATTGCATACCCACAACCCTCAACCTCCAGCGAAATCACCACTGCAATAAAAACACAGACCCACAAGGCTCCATTGTTGCTGGGTGGAAAGGGGTCGGCATTTTATTACAGTTCTATCATTACATTGAGAGTAGAGATCTATTAGCCCAATCCATCCACCCATCTATTCCCTTGTTCCGTCGCACCCCCTACTTAAATGCTGCTTCTACAGCTCCTTCTCCTTCTTTGAAACCCCGCTGCGGCCCGTTGCCATATGGTACCCTTTCTCAAACACCCATTCGACCCCCTGCTCAATTGGATGATCAAAGATATAAGGAAGTGCGGGGACGACTGCTAGGCCCAGTCCGACAGGCCCCCAAGTCCTAATCATAGGATTCTTGTGATTTTTCAGGGCACGGCCAGAGTAGCGTACGACCTACCGCCCACCTCATGATCAACACTAGGAGAGCGAAGAGGGGAGGGGGAAATAAATACTGAATGAATAGTGAAAGCCGGCAAAGCCATACTTGCCAAACTCTGGAACACGGCCCGCTGAACCATCACGGTCCTGTAGTCCTCCAAGAACGGCACGTTACCCTTCGGATGCAACTCCACTTTCGCATACTCCGTATCCCCATCCTGCACAGCCTTCTTCTTATCCCCACTCTGCTGGTTCCTGATCATGTGTGCTGGTTGTAAGAACACCGGCACGTCAGTCACTCCCAAACCCCCGCGTAAAGTGGCCTGGTTTGCCAGATAGGCTTTGTACCCCTCGTTCATGACGTCCCCGGTCAGGTATGCCCACGAGATCCCGTACGCTGTACGGACTAGGTTTGGATGTGTCACGGGACGGAATGACTCGCCGACATCGGAGGTGTAGGCTACATATCTTTGGGTCGCGTGCATGATTGTCCGGATACGGTTTGCGTAAGCGGCCCACCGGAGATTGGTGTCGGTGGTGTCTGGGGCTCTTGAGGAATGGGGTTAGTATTTTTAGTTTTCTCGTTCTTCCCGCAATGCCATATGGGAGAAGGAAAAGGACACATACTCTCCTTCATAGACCTTCTTGACGATTGAATCATTAGGCCCGGTTTTTGGAGGGTCGGGGTTTGATGGGGCGTGGGGGGACATGGTGGATTTTGCTTGTTCCGTGGACTTTGAGTTGAAGTGTTTGTGTGATGGGGATCGATTGCGGGGTGTTAAATAGTGGGGAGGAGCGGGAAAGAGATCTGGCAGGTTGTGTTTGGTAGGGCTGCAGAGCTGTAATGTGACGTAAACCCTCTTGGGGAATGGGGCATTTGGCGGTCTGGGCCCTAAATTTAATATTTACCTGGGTATTGTGGCTCAACCGTATGACTAATATCATCAGCCACAGTACTCGCACCATACTCCGAATGGCAATCCCGTCCGCTTCACTCCACCCTCATCCGCAATCACCCATTCCTCCATCTAGACTATCCATCTATTCATCCCTTGATTGGCCCTCTCACCACCAAGACGTTAAGAAGAGAAACCGCCGACGCTCTCACAATGGTTGCAATGTACACTGTCGCGGGCCGACAAGTCGGTTCCCACGTTGTATGTGCCCGAAATCCCTCTCTTCGTGCTTCTTTTGGTTGATTGCCGGTCCCGCAGCTCGCAATGGCAACCCTTGGTACTACCTTCGCGTTATCGGCATTGGCAATGGGTGGGAAGAAGACTCAGACTACCCCTCCGATTCAAGCTAGTAGCAGTGACGAGGAAAAGTTCATCAAGTATGTTCTACTCTTCGGATGGACGGGCGATTATTAGATGAGTGGGATGACTGACTGACGAATTGTCTCGAATAGGGAATTTCTAGCAAAGGCCGAGGTGGAATCGAAAGCAAACCATTAAGTGTGGGATACCAAAGAGATTGGTGGATGGCGATGAATGGAATTCCCAGAGTTGCGTGCATATCACGCTATGGAGGTCGATAGATTTTTGAAGCAAAAAAAAATCTTTCTCACCCCGACACTGACCGCGGATCAAAGAGGAATCAAAATGACGGGTGCTCCAAGTCTCGGAATAGTATTCCCTTATAACCAGACAGATATAATATCTATCTATCGGAATTCAGGTCTAAAAGTACAAAATAACCTTCGTAAATAGTAATAGAGATAGAGATTGCGGACAAGTCGACTACAATTCAACCGAATATCCGCCCTTGTCACCGAAATGAGCCTGTCCCAACTCATAAGCCAGCCCCAAAGTCAACTTAGCGTGTTGAAGCATGTGATCGAAGGAAAGATATTCAATCTTGTCCTCGGTAGTGTGGATGTGATCATCAGAGTCTAGGATATGTTAGCAAGGTGGATTCAATCTCAGTAGGCAAGTGATGGCAAACCAGAGAAGGCACTCTCGATCACGAAGGCGCTGGGGTACCCGGCCTTGCTGGCGCTAGCGTGATCCGAGCAAGCATACCCGCACTTGGTCAAGACATATGGGATATCGCAGTACTCAGTGATAACCTCCTTAATGAACTCGGTCAAGGCGGGGTCGACGTAATCGGTGATGACTCCGACGCTCTCAGGCTTCCCAGCATCAAGGGTCTTTTTGACAAACCCGGTCATATCCTGCTGCAACATGGCAACAACTTCGCGTCCCATCCTCTCGTAGGAGCTGAAGATGGCCTGGCTTCCCCACAATCCGAGCTCCTCAGCAGAGTACCAGTGAAACTCAACAGTGTTCTCCAACTGCTGGCCAGTCTTGGCAAGGTGAGTGACCAAAACGCGGAACGCCTCGAGAATTGTCACAGTTCCGGAACCGTCGTCATCAGCTCCGGGAGCGGCAAGGACGGACGGAAGGAAGAGGTTAATGGAGTCCTGGTGAGCACCAATAACAACAGTCTTCTCGGTCTTTCCGGGAATCTTGGCGATGATGGAGGACTGGATCCAAGTGTGCGGGAAGGGCCTAAGCTCAATAGCAGGCAGCAAGTGAGCCGCGGTTTCATTGATCTTCTTCAACAGCCATTCCGATGACTGACGACCAGTGTCTGACTATACTACCGTTAGCAAGGGCGCACAGCGCACAGGGACATTTGTAGGGGGAATTACCATGGCATAACGGGTGTAGAAAGAGGTAAACTTCTCCAGGTTTCCCTGCATCTTCTTCTTATCAAGCTTCTCCAAGAGGGGCTTGACCGTCTTCTGTTGCTCAGGCTTGGAAGGGTACTTGACGGCCGGCTTCTTTTGCGACGCGGTTCTAAAGGCGTTCTCATATCCGAGATGCTGATAGTCGGTGACATCCATGAAGTTGAAACCTTGCTACAAACAAACAAACCGCCACTATTAGCTGTAGCAAAGTTGGGAGAAGTCGCCAAACTCTTACCCTCTTGAGCTCAAGCTTCTCCTCTTCGGTAACCCACTTGGTCTCGGTGGGGCTAAGATGGATCAACCTCTTTTCCGGAGTCTCCTGTGTGGAAACCCCTCTGGGCTTGCTGGTAATAAACACGTGTTCCTGCTCCGGAGAAGGAATCATAATAGCTCCTGTGAGCTGTGAGACGGACGCAAGTGAGAGAAGGGAATACGGAATAAGCGACTTCATGATCGCAGTTTATTCGTAGGGCTTGTGGTAAATGAAAGAAGGTTCTTTTCTGAAGGTTATAAGGGTGTTGTTGTGATGCCCTCCGTGATTAATCGAGATGAGTTGAGGAAGTAGGGAAAGGCGGAGTACGGTAGACTAAGGCGCAACTGGAGGCGGGCCTCCCGGAGGCTGTCCTTCCTCGTAAATTTATCCAAAGTGGGCTGCCTGCATGCATCCAACACCCAACCGTGGATTCGGCTTGGCCCAATGAAGCCGCTGGATCAAGAGCGATGATAGCTGGGATCTAATCTTATCTTTGTTGCAAGACGATGAGTTCTACCGTAGACTATGAAATTTACCGCACTATTCGCCAAAACTTCAACAATCTCCTGAAGCTTTCTCTCTTTCTTGTTTTGGCGCAAGCGGTAATGTTCGTACCACGGTAAGTCCAACATTCCCCAGTTACTCGGGCCCAAATTATACTGACTACGGAAAAGGGTCTACACCTACCACTGCAAGTTTTGCTCAAACCTCTTCCTAGCCTCAACACACGACTTCAAGACGCTCCCGAAGCGTAAGCCTCCGGGTCGCGATAGGGCAACCATAGTCCCTCTCCCCCCACCACCGAAGTCCGAAAAAAAAGAGGATTCTTCCGATGCTGAGTCATCCGAGGGGAGCTCCTCATCCTCGGAATCGGAATCCGAGACAGAGGCAGAAGTCGTGCCCAAACCAGAAGCCTCCTCTGAAGAACCTGCGGAACAAAAAGAACTAAATTCCAACAGACCCCCACCCCCGACTGCCCCCTTCGGTCCTGAAAAAACTGCTCTCACAGAAGACACTGAAGTGACTAAGGGTGGCGCCGGACCACCACCTAAACCCCCCGTTACTCGCCGGAGAAGAGATAAAGACGACGACTACACGCTTCTACTCTCACTCACTAAAGACCGGTCCGCAAAAATTATCGATCGTGAAGATGGGTTCGAGAAGAGGTGGATATGGCGGTGTGGAAGGTGCAGATTGATCGTTGGGTATCAACTTGACGACGCGCACTTCTCACCGACCTCGAACACCCACCCGAACACCATCGCTACGACGGGCGTGATGGGTGGCGACGCTGGGGCGGATAAGGATCGCGCAGAGAAGGAGAGGAAACGGGCGGAGAGGAAGAGGAAGAGATATTTGTACATACTCCCAGACGCGTGCGTTTCGACGGGGGAGTTAGGGGAGACGGGTGCGAGTGGGCGGTAACGATGTGGACAAGAATTGATTCTGAAGGGTTTATAACTAGTTGGCCTTACTCGTATTTCCTGCCAGTTCCTCACTCTGGCTGCTCACTGTAATCAAAATAATATCACACCAAACCTTAGAAACACAAAGAGAACCCCCTGGCTTGGATCATCCAAGGTATAAACCGCCCAAGCCAATACAACACAAAGCTTTCTCCTCTCCGGGCGATCCCATATATATAAACCCACGCACTTGATCCTGCCAGCAACCACTGGGCTTCGGGAACGCTAAACTCCCTTCCACAGGCAAAGCGTTCATCATCGAGAACATCCACTTGCCACCCCTATTACCACATCACCCTAACAGTCATATTCCCCCGACTCCGGCCTCAATCGGCCAGTGTATGATGGTAAAACTTCCCATCGTGTGTGATAACATACCGGTACAGCCAGTCCGGATTATACGTGCACCACGGAATGTCGAGCGTATAACGACACCCCATTCCTTCCATTCCTGCCATCCCCCGCCGGCCGCTCTGGAGCCATGGCAGAGAATTGTGCCGTGAAACTTTCCTGATGGGGTGAGATATCCACCCACCACGAGGCTTCCCTGTATTCCCTTTTTTTTTTGAATACCCTTGGTGATGTCGTAGCCTGTAGCTAGTGGGTATTCGCGGGTCCAGGCCTTCGGCTGTCCTGTTGACTTGGGTAAACTTAGCGTATGTGCCGACCGACATTCATAAGGACCTGCCCGATATTGTAGCAAGTTGAGGCAACGGGAAGGCAAAAGTCGGGGGTATGGAGTACTGCACGGTACTGGCCCATTTGTAGAACTTGTGTTGCATGAACTTCTCTGGGAAATCGCCCCTTTGCAGTCTGCCGCTTTTGACTTTGTTGGGGGGGGGGGGTATGGCCACAGGCCACCGTCTTCTCTACTGCGGAATCGCAATCCTGGAGCGTTGGAGGCCTCGAGGTGACAAATCTACGGCAAGGTAATTGAGTGAACTAGCTTGTCAGTACACAATGCTCTGCTTGTTTTTGTTTGTTTCTAAACTTTCTGATTACATGAGCCGGATGTGATAGACCAATTTCATGAAAGGTCAAAGTGTTGTGGCCAAAATTGGAAGTTCACATCGTCTGATAGAGCCGCAGCCGCCGCCTTATTACAAGGGGACTATGGCACGAATTGCAAACTTATTGCCGAGCACGGCGGTTTATCCGGCCCAATGGGACGTCAAGTACGCAAGGGACAAGAAAGTAAGCGGTGGAACCCTGGATGGTTTCCCTAGATTCACCCATGATATCTCGATTCATTCGATAGCCCACGAACGATAGCCTGCATATTTCAGCGCTGCCGGGAGCAGCCAGATTACCCAGCATGGTGTTCGGCAAACTGCCACGCACGGAGGCGCAACACCCTGCAAGCATTGGTGCAATTCATTGATCCTGCAACACCCCCTCCTTATCACAGAGCCCCTGCTTACAGCTTCCCCCTCGCCTCAACCCCTACCCCCCCATCCACCAATACACACTTCCCCCGCGCGACGACCACCATCCCCTTCTCCTTCGCGAAGGCCACACACTCCCCATCATATGCCCCAGGCTGGAACCAGACAGCAGGAATCCCGATCTCCGCTGCGACATCCAGTGTTGCCCGAGTCACCTGCGGTGGGGTTATGAAGCTCACCGAGGTTCCTTTCGGGTCCGCCAGGTCTTTGAGCGAGGCCAGGGTTTCGTGGGTCAGGACTGTAGGGGTGCGCGGGTTTATGCCGGTTACCGGGAGGGAGTGGGACAGGTACCAGGCGAATACTTGGCAGGGTTAGTATGGGAGGATGGAGGCAGAGGGGGAGGGGGAGGATGGAGAGGAAACCTTTGTGACCATATTTGTTAGGGTCCGGGGTTGCACCTACGACGGCAAAGTGAGGGGATTTGAAGAAGGATTTTATTGTTGCTTGGGACATGGCTTGTTTGGTTGGTCGGTTAGTCTACGAGTAGTTTTTGAATGGAGAGGTTAGGTGGTTGGACTAGGTGAGATTGGGGTAGCAGGTAGGGTCTTGGCGGCGGGGTGTCCGCTGGGTTTGGGTTGGTCTACCGGTAGGCGACTGTAAATTTGTCCTTTGTGGAGAATTGGCGGCTGTCGGTATCGTAGCTTAGCGCGGTTGGCGAGCATGATAGCGGGTACAGTGCAGTACTAGTACTTTTAACGCCACTCTTCTGACCCCATACTTAATCAAGGGGCAGAGCTCATAGAAATAAAGAGTGCGAGCAGGTTATGACCGTCTCCCTACTTTAGGTTCATTTTTAGATTTATAAAGTGATTTTTTGTCGTCAAAAGGACCAATCTTAGATGTCGGGCACCATCCAAGCGTGGGTAAGCGCCCGGTCTTGGCGGAAAGCTGGATGATAGGGGAAGATACTTCTACTGTATATTAATAATTCGAGTGGGTGTAGGGTACGGTACGGCAGTCCCAGGCCCATTCATGAGGAAATTCTACCCGTATTCGCTTTGTTCTGCTTGAATAAACTGACCATACCTCTGTACTGGTACTGGTGTGCTGCATCCTCCAGAGGAGGCCTGCTGTGTACCACAATTTCCGGAAAATACACCCCCACTGAAATACCTGTACAGTACTCAAGCGCTCGTACAACTATCTAGTATCATCCACCAAATAAACCTCGTGATTAAGATCAAACGTGGGGAAGATATCGTAGAGACAACTGCAACTAGCAGTAACCGACAGCTAGTACTAAAAAGGGGGTATATCAGGATTGAAAAAAAAAAAAACTCCTTTTCATACAGGTTCACTGAGACAATAAAAATTGCCCCCCAGACAACCGAGGAAGACAACACCCCCAATGTCCACCCAGCTGATATTGTTGCCTCGATTATTATCCCCATGCCCGTCACAGTGCAAGTATCATACCCACCATGCTCAGGGTCATGGATACCCGTCATACTTCTCATCTGAGAAACAAATAAAGAAACAAACAAACAAATAAACTCATGGAGACATCATTGTCTCCGCTTGGGTTCGCGCGCAGCTGTCCACAGTTAGTAGTGTGTCCCAGAGAACTGGGGAGCGTTGTCCATTGTAGAACAGGGAGGGTCGAGCATGCCTTGCTGAACCGCCGCTGATCGATCAACAAGGGACAGATACAAGCACCCTTGTGGATATTCTCAACCAAACACCGCGCACCGCTCAGGGTAGATTGGTGAGGGCCCACAGGGCCGGTACCATCGAACCCATATCGGCCATCACCAACCCTCTCCCGACCCAGAAATCGAACATATATGCATTTGGTACTGGTGACAATGCTGAGCTGGGTATTGGGCTAGAGATTAACGCAAAGGTTATCAAGCGTCCCGGATTGAATGCCCATGTCCTCCCTGATAAGGTGGGAATAGTTGCAGTTGCAATTGGCGGTATGCATGGCTTAGCCTTACCGTACAGGGGGAAGGTGTAATCGTGGGGCGTCAATGACCAGTACGCTCTTGGGAGAGCAACCACACATACACCTCTGACCAGGGCTTTGCGTTCTGATGATGATGGTGGCGACAGTGACTGTGACGGTGAAGTGCCCTTGAATCCATTGGAGGGCACGCCAATGCTGATTACAGGGGTTTCAGAGGGGACTCTGATTACAAGAATTGCTACCGGTAACAGTATTTCGGTCCCTGTTATGTGCCGACACCGGCCGGGTTTACGGATAGGGAACATTTAGGGTATGTGATTAATTCTCCATTCGGGGTTAGTAAGGTTAATTTATTGTTTAGTGCGCTGACGGCATTCGTGGATTCAAACAGGGGACTAGTGTACAGGATGTTCTGGTCCTGCTACCTAGGCTTAGGAACATCGTTCGGGTCAGTATTGGTACTGATCGCGTCCTTGGCCTTACGAAGGAAGGAGAGGTGTACGCGTGGGGCAATGGTCAGCAATCCCAGCTCGGGAGGCGTATCTCTGAGAGACGTCGCCTCACCGGGCTGAACCCTCGCCAGGTGTCCCTTCCCCGGTGCAAGGGCATGTATGTCGCTACCGGCTCATACCATTCTTTCGCAATGACCCGGGACGGCAGGGTCTGGGCATGGGGGCTCAATCAACATGGGCAATGCGGGATATACGAACCTCCGCGCGGCGGCACAGGATATACCGTAATTCCCGTTCCTACCATTGTGCAGAGTCTTGCAGGGTACACAATCGTTCAGATATCTGCCGGAGAACATCGCTCAACCGCCCTGGCCGAGAACGGTGAGCTCCTGGTCGGGGGCCGTCTTGACAGTGGACAGCTCGGTATAGACCCTGTGGCACTTTCAGCGGATGATTGCGTCCGTGACGCGAGGGGCAACCCCTGCTACCTCAGGACCCCACATGCTGTTCCCGGCATCAGGTTCTCCACCATTGGCTGCGGCACAGACCACAATATTGCCGTCTCGATGGAGGGACAAGCATACTCTTAGGGCTTCAGTTGCAGGTATCAAACTGGCCTCGGCCCCGACGCCGATGACGAGATCATGACCCCTACAAGGATTGAAAACATGGCCACCAGAGGTATCAGGATGACCTTCGCCGCTGCCGGTGGGCAGTTCTCCCCCTCGCTGGAATTCCTACGGAACCTGCTAATTGCGATTATTCGGGTACCGATACACATGCCAATGATGCAGATGCTAATGATGATGAGGAGGCAGTGGAGGAGGATGAGGGAGGAGATTAACAGGGACCGCTAACACACCCAATGGACGGGACCCTCACAACTGGGATTTGTACATCTACGAACATGCGACTTTGTAGTAATCAGTAATGTTGCCTATTGATGTGGGTCAGACAACGACAGGAGCACAACAAACCTTCTCCCTACCGGGAGTGTACGTGCCTTCCCTATTTCCTTCATTAAACCATTTGTACGGTTTAGGTAGCATACAAGACTGGGGCTCTTCGTAGTAGTTTAGGATTATTGATTTCGCATTATACCGCATAGTAGCTGTAGTTGGGGCTGGACCGCCGGTCCTTTACATAGCCACGAGCAAGCCTGAGTCAATGGTCTGAAGCTATTATTAAACGCATGCTATGGCCTGCCATTCCGATCGAACATGTAGCACATCGCTGGGGTCCTCCAGCTCGCGATCGCTGTCTATCCGGCATTCCAGATGGTGGATATCTAGTCTACAATGGGGGGTCCTTTTGGACGCGGTCAACCACCGCCCACCCCATCTAGGACAACCTCGAGGGCTGGCGGGATCGGCCCGCAGCCAGGGGCGCTGTACCATCCGTCGTAGACCGTATTGGGCTTGAGTGCATACACTACGTGACTACCTGATTGAGCGATCATGCCCGATCACTCGCAGGGCCATAGATGAAAAGCGAGTAAACCCTTGTAGCATCTCCATCTCATATACATCAACACTGAAGGAAAACATATAGGCCTCCTCGTCCAGCGCGGCCCACCGGTCATACCAACCCTAACGATCTCTTGGCATGACAAGATGTAAGCCCCCGACAACACCTCGGTCGGCTACCGTATGTCTGATGTATAATGCCATAAAAGGATCGGGGTCACCCCTTCAAGTTAGCTGAGCGCCGCGTGCCCCGCAAACAGAGCCCGAAAAGTGCCTTCATCATGAACTTGATTGTGAGCTACCACCAGCGCGTTCTGCCTGGCACTGTGCCATGTGTCGTCCCCTGCCCAAAAGAGTAACATCAATATTTCACAAGTTCCCGAGTATACTCTTGGCTGCTGAGGCACTCAGTCTGGGTCAAAATACTAGCCAATTTGGGGAATCGTGACAGGATGAACTTTGTGGCTCCTGAAGTTGTATAGTGCCCAGAATACTGTCAGAGTCACCTTTGGTTGGGTGTTTTGGGGAGCGTTCCTCCTTTTTGATTGCTATCGTGGAGGAGTGTCTAGATATACAGGCCGGAGACCTATTGGCGGCGTCACCAAAGCAGCCCAAGCAATCAGTCATAATATAACCTCCGGCCATCTACATGCCCGACAAATACCATAGAAGCTGCACTGCTGAGAACTGTTGTCATGGTGGGATGCTAACTGGCACCAGTACTTGGTTATCTTGATACCCGGACAAAGCTTACCTGTCCTTGTTAATTTTATAATTCTTACGACGGGGGTGTGGGCAGGAAAACGAAGGAAGGGATCGTCATGAACACATAGGAAAATGAGTGGTATGTGTCACCATGAACAGGTACCGGTATCATAGGAAAATCAGAAGCAGTACGTGTCATGTGCTGGGATTTCGCTGAACCAACTGTATCATCAGCCTGCCATCCCGCATTACTCCAGCATCCTCCCTTCTCATCTCCTACACCTCATCCTATCCTATTTTCTGTTCCACATATCAATACCGTACCTTTATCTCTATATTTCCCACTCTCCTTATTTTACTGAGTTGTGTAACTGAGTGGCACGCCCACTTACCAACATTCCATACAAGAATTTCAGATTGGCTTATCAATCACTGTTTCCAAACTCCACTTCTTCCCTATCCCATTTTCCACTACTCGCTCCGCCTCCACACACTCGGTATCAGCTTTTCATCTGCTGAATTCCGGTGGAGACATCGGTGACCTGTTGCATCGCCTATCACAGCTCTGATATTTCCAACCCTTTCCTCCCACTCGGCAAAATCCATCTGGAGGCAATAATTGACTCGGCTCAACCTAGAGGAAGCCAAAGATCTGAAGAGATTGTAGGCCAGTATTCATAGGCTAGGCCCGGCTTGGCTAGCCTGTATAGGCCCGGCCGGCCTATCAGGTGGCAGGTACTTAGCCTATGGCCTATAGCTGGGCCCGGCCAGGCCAGTCCCAGGTTTTTCAAAGCCTGCAGGCTCCGGCCGGGCTAAATCCCCCATAGCCGTGGCAGGCCGGGCCCGGCTTCGGGTTAGCCTGGCCTACCTGGCCCGTTGGGAACACTGTCGACATCACTGCTTTTCAACCTGCCACAATCACGCCGGCCTATAAGGAGGTTCAGCAAGAGGATATGATTCCTTGTAACAACCTGCTAGCCGGCGGGGCACAGGTGACGTCGTTTGAGAAATTACCGCATGCGATTCCATCGACCGATCAAGTTACTTTCACTACTATGGAGGAACTTGTGGAAATGCTCCGACAAAGGGTTTCCCAACTCCTCCATTCGCAGAATGGCTCCTGCATACTTGTCCGTGGTCTGAAGCCTGACAGCCTCATTCAACTGGAGAGGGCAATGCAGAAAATGGGCTCGAGGGGAGCAGCCCGCTTTACGTAAGAGAGTTTTTTGGGATCCCTGATTGTCAGACTGATGCCAGGGCCTGCTCATGAAATGACAAGCCGATATTTCTTGCAAACATCGGTCAAGATCTTTAAAATCCCGCGGCATTCATGGGATTCCTTTTATGGTACTGGAACGATCTAGTATAACGTCCTGGGCAAGCGCGGTAAACAAGGAAACGAGGGATTTAAGCCTAAATCTCGTAACCTAGCCAGTGATTGACCGACCCTTGTCGTTGAAGTTGGCTATTCCGAATCCTTACAACTGCTCCGAATTGATGCCGAATGGTGGCTGCTTAATTCTGCCGGCCAAACACAGATGGTACTGGTTATCCACATTTCCTTGAGTCAAAAGAGGATGCGGTTTGAACTATGGGAGATACTACCAAAGCGCAACGATCTTGGAACCGCCACTGGGAATACTAGCCCGGGCTATTTACAATATGCGGAAGTAAATGCAGGAACCTTGTCGCCACCAGGAGCATCTCTCGTTATCTCCTATAATAAGCTCTTTGACAACGAACACCCCTCGCCACCAGACCTCGTCTTTACTGGTGAAGAACTTTTATATTTTACCCATCATGTCTTTCAGGGCCTAGAGTAGAAGCGCTCGGACATTTCCTGGAGAAGGAGCCCAGCCGCTTAACCATTTTTTATTCTTTGGGTTTGTTGCTTTCCTCGGTTACAGTTCTGTTTCCCTCTACTGTTATGATTATATTTGAAGAGATTGGATCTTCTTGAGCCCCCTCTATTATAACCTGTTTACGCCCACCGCACCCGCAACCCAAATATCTTATTACCTCGCTTTTGCAATACTGCGAATACACATTCGAACCAATATGTAGGGAGGGTGATATGGGTGTTGTTTTGGAGGAATTCGGCAGCTGGGTGGTACACAGAATCGTCTGTGAAAGTTTAGGCATTAGCGAAGCCCTCGGCGGTACAAATGCGGCCATCAAGGGTCTTGCAGCGTTCAAAGTTGTTCCCGGCTAGCCGGTCACAGAGGAAGGGGGGAAGAGAATTGACGCATCTACCAGTGCACAAGTAGGGCAACCTATTGTCCCTGCCACCACTGCTACGGCCCCAACGAGCGCAAATGAAGGTGTAGTCTCCATTCAAACGATCCCCGCAGACCCCGACCCGCAGCCAAATCCCCGAATCGCACAACCGCCAGAGCCAGAAAAAAAATTGAAACCCAAGACCCCTCGGCGGAGACGCCCGAGGAGGGAGAAGAAGAGAAGCCAGAAGATAAAAAGCTGCAAGACATGAACCCGTAGGAATACGCAAAGTGGAAAGCCGAGAAATTGAAGATTGCCCTGGAGGAGTGGTGGGAAGGGGCCTGGGTCGGCGATGATTGAGATTTTCGGGGGTTCACATTTTGTCTGATCGCTGCGCTGTGTTTTGACGGGTTAGGTGCGTTAATTGGCGATTTCTCTTTTATCCTGCTTCTTCCTGTATCTATTCCTAGTTTTCGCATGGATTTGGGTGGGGGATGGATGGGCCGAAGCGGGCTCCTGGGGGGGAAGGGGAGAGGGTGATTAGGGGGATCAGGGGAAAGGAGAATTTTAGTACCTTTTTTTTCGTTCCTTTTCGCTACTTTTTTGTCCCTTTAAAGGTTATCGCTGAAGGAGGGATATATATAGTGGGTATTCTCCTACGGTGGGACCAGGAGTACATCCTTATACCCACCTACCACCAAAAGACCTGCAAATTATGATATAGTGCCGGGCAATTGGCATGTCCGACGGTCAGATTGTTCGAACTGTAACCCTAACCGTGCATTATTTCACATGAGAAGAAGCTTCCCATCACCAGTGCAAGGTCTTCACGGGGTTTGCCTCACTTGGGATTATACACCCCTGCCCGGCTCTGAAGGATCCGCTCCCCTACTGGGAATTTCTATCGTACACCCCCCCCCCAAGGCGAGTGCCGGTATAATAGGACCCATTCCCGAAGCAAATTCGGCATAATATTATGGTGGTCAGACCCCATTCGCCTGCTCCTGCCCGGCCTGGCGGCTAGATGTCGTTCGTCCGGAACGCGGTGGGGGGGGGGGGAAAAAAAGGGAAAAAAAGGAAAACCCTTTTGTTCGAATTCTGCTGCTGTTTTCGGTGATGCCCTGACTGATGCTTTTAGAGTGGTGGCTATTGCTACTGATTACCATTATTCCATCTCTCCTTTTGCCTTCACGGTTTCCCACGGGGATTTCCGGTGGACTGTCTAGTGGCATGATAGTTGGAGAGTTTTCCGAGTTGAGCGACTGATAGATGTTAGGGCAATAGCTCCATGATACGTTATTAGTTCCGCAGGTCGCATAAAAACCTGTGAAAACTCTTGGGAACTATGTCGGTTGGGTGAGTGGGGTGTGTGTGTGTGGCCGATAGGTTCTGTGCAGTTTAATCACTTCTGATAATCCAGACGGTTGGTATTGTCACAGTATCGTTTATGTGAGAATTTCGAGAGTATCGATGGTTTTTCAGCAGCGGAAGGTTCATTGATTGATCTACGGTATCTAATGGTGGCAACGATGACAACCGCCCCTTACGTAGCCACCCATCTGGGAAGAGAGCAGAGAAAGCTTTTCGTCTCTCTGTCGGAGCAAACAGTAGACACGCGTCCTCCTAAACTGGTGACAAGGAAGAAGAGACTAGCCAGCATGAATCCCTACTATGTTGCATGTAACCTGCAACAAGCTGGCTTAAAACAACATCAGCTAACATGCAACGCACTACAGTTCTGTTGTATGGAACGAGTATGTTGGTATCATTCTTGTATATGTGATGGTTGGAATTGGTATGGGAATGCTGTTGTTGTGAAGGGCAGAATTTGAAGAATGTTAATCGGCATTCAAGGCAGGAATGGGAATGGGAGGCTGGATTCCTGCAATCTGGAAGGCTGTGCTGGACAAGGGGATTTGTATTTATTGTCTGTTATGGCTGTTGCTCTAAGCAGTAGTGAATTGAGTTGATATAAGGGTTCATTCTGGTTTTCAGGTTATGAGCCCGGGCTTCTACTATACTGTTAAACACGTCCGAGTCTGATACTATAACTCTCATATACTTCCCTACTTTACTACTTCTCTGCCTTCACATCCACTGCATTATCTTCAAGTCCTACCTTTTTCCTCTTTCAATGTCTCAAAAAACCTCCTCAGTCATGTTCAACCATCTGGGTTACCGGGTAACGGTTTTCAATCCTGTGACAGGATCAACTGCCGCTTATACTGGAGATACTGGCATTTATTGCTGCAAGTATGGTGAAATGAGCAAGTTGACCCACTATAATTATTCTTGTTGGAAGCATGATATTGAGTTCTTTCTGCAAGCGGATACAGCTCTAGGTATTGTGTTAGGGGATGAGGGTCGTCCAGGTAGTCATGGCACTAGTAGAATAGACTTTGAACATCATTCTGGCAAGGCAGCCACGATTCTTAATCCTTTATACCATAGCTCAGTTAAAACTTATATTAATGGGATGAGAGATCCTCATTTAATATGGGAAGAACTAAAGACAAAATTAGACACATTGAATATGCGGGCTGGTTGTACTACAGCAATGCTTTGCCATTTCGACCAAATGCAACCTACCTTAAACTCTGGGTCCACACTGAGGGAGTATATAACGAGGCTTCTTGATTGCCGACAAGAGCTAGAGGGGTCTGAGCAAGTGATCCAGGATGAGACCTTTATCACCCACCTTATTACGACTCTACCATCTATGTGCAACTCGATCATTGATATTATTACCCATCATCCTATTGAACAGCAGACCATGGACTACGTGATCACTACCCTAGTTGAGTGGGAGACCTCTGTACACAATGGAAAGCAAGAAGTAGGATCCAATGAAACTGTAGGAAGCACTATGGTTTCTGGAAATGCATTGCATGTGGGTAGACAGCAAGGACGCTTTCTGTGGCAGGGGTCAGGACCAGGTTATCATAAACGGTGTCGACAAGGAAGACAGTTTTGTCCCAATCATCTAGTACCACATATGACCTCTGTAAGTGCTGAGCCTATTACCTGCTGATTTCGTAATAAGAAGGGTCATCAACGAGCTAACTGCTTCGCAAAAAGGCATGTAGATAGACTTCATACGGATTCCCAGCTGTAATGGGGGCTCCCTCAGGTAGATAGTTACTAAGAATATGACTACACCAAACTTGAAAACTTTTGAACACACCTCTTGCAAAATGTAAAGAATAAAAGTAAAGGGTAAAAGTTAATATTGTTAAGATCTGGCTTATCTCAATTAAAGTCTCTTGAAAGGATTTTGATTGTATCGGGGTAGGCGAGTTCTCATATAATATTTAAGTAGTGAGCCTTATACTAAAAACTCCCCGATTAGGTTACCCCGAACAACATGAGTATGCCCTTTTGCATAAGGGTTCCCCGACACTATTACCATGTCCCTGAAGGACCTAAGGTGTCAGCCTACTCTAGCAGTAATCTCCTATATGCACATCCATTCATGTGAGGCATTTACTGTTACACATATGAACACACAGACCTTCCCCGCGCACAGACCTCCTGAAAACCGCGAAAAATCCATGGCCAACACCCCCCTCCGGCCCCGCCATTCGCCCTGCGCGCAGTAGTGGAGTCGCCGGAATTTGGTGTCCCGACAGTTTAAACCGGTTGAAACGAAGCATGCTTCATAACACCGTATACGTCGTCGCCGTCCGTCCGACCGAAAGCTGTTGGCAGGATATATAAGAGGGGACCTCAGGCCGTGTCTGAAAAGTAGAACGGGGTCAATCGGACGGGTAACCACGGAGCTACGAGCTAAGCGAGATTGACCATCGCAGACATGGACAGAATGTGTTGGGACGAAATCACCAACAGTCCAATGAGTTATCGGGACGTGCCCGTATGGACGAGGCACGGGGCCCAGTCTAACGCTCAGATAGTATAGCGCCAACCGGAGGCCTATCTATGGTTGAGGGACTTTCCCACGACGTTGACTAGTCTGATCGTGGCGGAAAGTCCTCAATGTTGATGCAGTCAAGTTGCGAAGTCAATGGTGCATTGATAAGTCTCTCGACGGAGCTGATCACTCCAGTCAGAGTTAGGAGGACAGCGAGTTGGCTCGAAGCGAGACCACTTGTTTGTACTTAAACCTCCGAGACGAAGGAATCATGCGTTTTCGCCGGAGAGGTTTCAAACGCCCTCACGGAAAGATGACAACGCATGGAGACCGTAGTCCGAGCAAGACACAAAGTTCATCAGGGTCAAACAGATGCCCATTACGGAAGTAAGGGTAGGAAAATGGAAAGGGTACATTATTTGGTATAAGATAGATGTAGCCCGCGACCACCCAGACGCGGAATATAAATATCGAGGTGCCTCCTTAGCTTTCAGAACATCCTCCGTCTCCGCTACACCTCCGGCGATTGAAAACTCAACACCACGGTTTTTATCGTGAGTTTTTTGTTTCGTCGCGAAACATTCTCCTCCCTCCCGCCCACTCCTGCCTTTGGCCTCGGCCTAGGGGAGTCTGGCTCCTTTCTCCTCTCCCGCCCGGAGGTATTGACTTCGGTCTACCGTCCTTGGGTCCTCTCCCTCCCTGGGGGTTGGTCGGTCGGAGGCCCTCCTTGGCTGGCTGGCAGGTGGTGGGATCCCATCCACTACAGTGACGCTATCTCTCCCAGAACAAGGGACTACATGAGAGACGCGGTAAAACACCTGCCATGCTGGCCTAGGCGGCCATTGATGATCTTCCTTTCTCCCCCTTTCTCCTCCCCCCACGCGTGGTGGGGAGTCCC
>LN891147.1:217685-228336 GCA_900010015.1 Tuber aestivum
ATACTTTGATACCTACTTTTGTTACAAGCTTTCTTGACCACTCTCCGAGAAACTTAATTGGCCCCAGTTACAATTCACGTGACTTAGAATTGGCTGCCACCTAACATTTACCAATACATCTGTCGGAGTAGATACCTTTGCACATCGGAGTCTCATCAGTGGCTAACTATTGAGACACCTAGGAAAGCTAACTAAAATGACTCTCTTCCCATGTGCTATGACCTATGTAAGCACCCATAGACATTAGCTGTCTTCCAGTTAAGTTCTATCTATCTTGACTGCGAACTTAGAAGGTCTACGACACTCCCGTGAAGAGCTGTAGTGGTGGTAGGCCATGTGGGTGCTACCCATGGTCCCTTACCCCCAGCACACCACTCACTGTGATAAGTATCATCCTATTAGAGTCCTCAAACAACCCACAAATAGCCTATGGCAAAAAGGCACATGTAGGCTTGATTGGCGTAAAACCTGCCCAGATGTCTCTGGCACTATCTGGGACTATTCTGGGGACCCTTCTGGATAGCTCACACTAACTCCGTCAGTTTTGGTCCATTTTACTCTGTTCTTTTTGAAGAAGGTACCTGATCTTCTCACCTTAACCCCCTTATATATCCTACTAACAGCTTCCAGTCGGACGGATGGCAGCGACATATACAGTGTTATGGATATATCTTCAAGTTCATAGACTTCATTTAACTAGTAAGACGTCAACTCCACCGATTTTGGCCCATAACGCACGGGGCGAACCCTGGGGCCGCAGGTACCTCTTAGGAATAATTCTACCAAGTTACAGCATGTTTGGAGTACTATAGCACCTCCAGTAGTCTTTCGATCAGTGTGTGAGCAAGTGCCTGTTGATCGTCATTGTATAACAACCAATTCTAGCATTTCTTGGAATTCCTCCAAGAATATTTCCGATGGAAGGTAGAGTAATAGTGTCCCAAAGGTAGGGTAAGTATGTCTATGGTGACACAAAACAGGTCTTCAGGAAAGTGTGACATGACTCTCCTAGACAGGGTAAACTCACCTGGCCTTTCAACCTGTCCTTATGCTGGAGCGGACATAGTCACATTACTTCCGCTACTTTGGTACACTTATTCCTTAAGTACCTTCTGTTCCTTGAGATACCTGGACCATCAGATATCCCTCGGACATGTGCCAGCATGTCCGCCTAGTCTACCATCTGACCTCTTATCTCATCTATAGGCATAGACTTAGGTTGCCATAGTTCTGTAACGTAGGATCGTTATATTACTCCCCTCTTCTCTAAGGACCGACCCGGTATGCTAACCCCATCTCTTGTTACCCTGGTTTGGTTTGCTCTCAACCCTGTGGTCTCTGAGTTTGTGGGGATACTGATGGTGGAAATCCTTCTTGGCTTGTAATCCAGTGCCCTCTAGCATCTCATATGGCTCCTAAGAGTTTCCTTCTGTATCATAACCCTCCCATAAAACTAGGCACTGTACGAAGCTGTTTGGATATTTTGCTTTCATCTTACCATACCATCGACTAGCTACTACTGCCTCAATAACATAGCTGGGCTTATGTTCAACTATCTCAGGGACTGGAACTTCTTTAGTCCTTTCACCACTGGGGTCCTCATGATAGGGTTCTAAGAGTCTGGCATTGAATACTGGGTGGATTGACCAGTGGGCAGGCAATTGGAGTTGATAAGTCTGATTACCACCCTCACGCTTGACTACAAAGGGCTCAAACATTTGGTGGTCCAGCTTTTCTATAGGTCGCTTAGTGTAGATGTTCTTTCAGTTTAGCATTACGGGGTGAGCCTTCTTTGCCCTGCCATTAGTCACATCTTCCACCATAATATATTCTGGTGATAGCAAGGGTTTCTGGTCGTGCCATTTCAGTTATCTCTCTTGACCTTGCTTAAGTGTATCAGGGACTTCTTACCAGATACCTTGCCAATTCCTTACCAATAGCTCACTACTGGGATGAACACCTTGTTGCTTCAAAACTGTTCCTGACCAGTTGGTTGGTGGATTAAAACCATAGTTAATCTCAAACGGAGATAACTTAGTAGACTCAGAGGTGGATGTATTATATGCATACTCCACCAATGGTAGTAGCGATACCCAATCATCCTGCTGGTATGAACAATAATTTCTTAAGTATTGCTCCCAGGTCTGGTTTACCTACTCAGTCTGCCCATCAGTCTCAGGGTGGAAAGCGGTGGATAACTGTAGTTTTAATTGCAACTGTTGTATTAGGCTCATCTAAAACTTGCGTGTAAATCAGCTATCTTGGTCAGAGATAATAGATTCTGGGAGCCCCTGGAGCTGCCAAATTTCCTTCAGGAATATTAAAGCCAAATACTTTATAGGAATCTCACTGGCCAAAGGTATAAAATGTGCCATCTTTGAGAATCTATCCACGATTACTCAAATTTTAGTATATCCTTCTGATTCTGGTAGGGCTACTATAAAGTCTATTGAGATATCCGTCCATGGCCTCAATGGTACCCCGACAGGTTCTAACAAGCTGCACTTCGTATGCTTAATGGATTTGTTCCGTGGATAGGCATCACATGTACGAACATATTCCATAATGCTCTTATCCATCTTGGGCCAAAAGAGGTTAACCCTAACTCTGCCTACTTTTGAACGAGCGGTGGAATGGTGGTCGCAACAGTAAACGAACAGGGATCTATCGCAACTGACCAATTGGTAGCCAGCTCAAGCACGCAAAAAAGGGATCACACAAGACTAAAACACTTTTCTTTCAATCTCACCCACTCCCAAACTTTCGCATACCCAGCTAACTAACGGCGAACATAGGAGAATATATCCACCAGGGGCGACGCTGGACAAACCACAGTCTCCCCTCCCCCCCCAGGTAAGTCCTCTGCTTCCCTCTCCCAAGCAAACACGCAAACTAACAAAAGAAAGACAAACTCGTGCCCCCCCCCCATAGGTAAGCCCCCATATCCTCCAAGAAAACCAGAAAAAAAAGCTAACAAAGAACAGAAAGACAAACTTGCGCTTCCGCCATACGCTATTTCGCAGTGCTTTCCCGCCGCGCCTTTCCTGCACTCCTCCTGCGGTCCTCCACCATGCTCCTCTGGCGCTCTTCCAGCGCTTTTCCTGCGGTCCTTCACTGCGCGCGCTTCCAGCGCTCTTCCTGCGGTCCTTTACTGTGCGCTCTTCCGGCGCTCTTCCTGCGGTCCTCCACCGCACCGCGCTCCTTCCTCCGGTTCTCTGCTGCGCTCTTGCTTCTGCCTTTCCTCCGCACTCTTCTGTGCTCCCCTGCACTCCACCGCACGCTCTCCCCTGTACGCTATCCCAGTGCTCTGCCATGTGCTTCCGAAGCGCACTCCCGAAAAACTAACAAACAAGCAAATGAGCAAACCAATGTCGTAAGAGAATGAAAGGAAGGGAACTGGCGGGGGGGATACGAAATGGAAATGGGAAGAAGGGCAAGGGGGAAGGTACCGGGCAGGTGTGGGGAGCAGCTTGGATTGTCAACACTCCCACTCTGCGAACCACGCTCGCCCGGTCCCAAAGACCTGTAAATAAAAAATTCAATGCTTTGCGTGCCTGTGTGCTCTGTGTGCTTGCAATGAGGTTTCTTTTCTGTTTCTTTCTGTGTAAGCCAAATAAAAAAGTAAAAAATAAAATAAGAATAAATTTTCGAGCCTTTCATATCATACCACTACTCCTACTGCCTCGCGCTCCCACTGCTTCCACTGCTCCTGCTGCCTCGTACTCCCACTTCTTCCACTGCTCTCCACCATGCTGCCTTTTCCACCGCTCCCACTTAATGCAAACCCATCTCAGCCTGGAACCTCTCCACCTTCTCCCTGCTCAAATTCTTGATTAGGCAGTCTGCAACCATGTCACTGGTATGGAGGTACTGGAGGACAATTTTACCAGTAGTGACTTTCTCTCTGATGTAGTGCTCCTGAATAGCAATATGCTTAGTCCGGGCATGGAACTCTGGGTTGTGTGAAACTGCGATGGCTCCCTGGTTATCAACATCTTTGTTGCTGGAGGTGTGCTGTTTGTAGTAGGTCCAGGTCTGCTAGGGATACCGGTAGTGCCCTGTAATTCTGCAATGAAGCGGGATACCCAAATGGCCTTCTTAGCTGCTTGGGTGAGGGCCATGTATTCTGCTTCGGTACAGGATAGTGCAACTGTCTGTTGCCCCTTGCTTGACCAAGATACAGCTGACCGAGTAGGTTCCAACCCAGCTGTCTTATTTTCAGTTAGGACACACAGGTATCCTCTGGTACTTTTGCGAGTGTCCAGATCTCCGGCCCAGTCTGCATCGCTGTATAGGACAGGGTGTAGGTCTTTGGTAAAGAAGGTGTTCAAATGTGTACGGTACGGCACTATCTTAATAACTTTGTACGAAAATACGATACAGTAGAAGGAGTATACTGCGGGCGCGCTAAGCGAGGAGGAGTTTTGTATGAAGGTAGATTGGTAGTAGTTCTTGTCCTTAATTCTCTTAAGCGAGATGGGTGGTAACCCCTATTTATACAGGTGCGCATCCTTCACGTAACTAAGAGGAAATGTAAGGGAAAACATAAGTGTCGACGTGTTTGACCGTAACATAAGGAGGAAAAACATAAGTGCGAACGTGTTTGACCCTAAAGAACTGCCAAGGAAATCCCATAAAACATGTGTAAATCTAAGATGGTGTGAACGGATAATTAAAACATAATTGTAAATCAAATGACCGATGACCGTGCATGATGATGCATAAAATGTAAGAAATAAACCCGAACACCAGATAAGAAAAGCATGCCATAATCCCCTAATCGTATCATGAAATATTAATGAAATATACATAATACATACTCCGCTGTAGTAATGTCCGTGAACTAGAAATAATACTAAGTAGAGGAATATACCATATTCTAAGGAAAATATATGTATGAAACGAATTAGAAAATTCAACAGAAGGGACCAAGTCTGAGTCCAAGGGTAGCAGTTCTGCTAACATAGCGGAGTAGGTACTTAGCAGCACTCATATGGCTGGACTTTGGTGCATTGCTGAATCTGCTCAATGCTCCCACGGCAAATGCAATATCTGGCTGGGTACACCACATGAGGTACATCAGGCTACCAATCATGCTCCGGTATTCATGCTCATCTGCCTCGGAGTCCTCCACCTCTGGAGTACCAGCCTGAGAGCTGGGTTTCTCTTGCAGTTGGGTTCCAGGATTGAGTGGAGTGGAGACAGTGTAGCCATTGGTGAGGTTGAAGTGAGTGTGGATTTTCTGAACATAGGCAGCTTGGTTGAGAGTAATTTGGTGAGGTCCACAGATGATTTCTATGCCGAGAAAAAAGTGAGCTTGCCCCATATCTGTGACCGGGAACTGTTTAGCAAGCTGGCCTTTAGCTTCATCCACCATTCTTCTCGGTCCTATCTAAAGAACATCATCAACCCAGATCAGTGCCCAATAGCACTGATGATTTTCCACTCTCAAATAAACAGCATGATCCTCCTGACTTCTCTTGAACCCGCAATTTCCAACCAAGTGCTTGTCCCACTCTTGATTCCAAATCCTTCCTGACTGCTTCAATCTATAAAGTCCTTTTAACAATTTGCACACCTTCCTGCTCCAGCTACAGGTACTTCCAGTATCTTGCTTTTCCAGCACCAAGCCCTCTGGTAGCTCCATGAATATTTCCTCCTCCAATTTTCCAAGTAGGTATGCGCTTTTGATATCTGTCTGATCAAGCTCATACCTCCGGGCAGCTGCTAGGGCGAGGATAATGCGGAGGGATGTGAGTTTGACAACTGGGGCAAAGGTTTCCAGGTAATCAATTCCATCGCGCTGAGTAAATCCTTTTGCCACCAAGCGAGCCTTGTATCTTACCACCTCCCCTCCAGCCCCACTTTTCAATCTGAAAACCCACTTGCACTTTACCGGTGCCCTGCCTCTAGGTAAATCCACAATCTCCCAGGTGTGGTTGTCAGTAATGGAAATCAGCTTTTCTTCAATAGCTGCTTTCCACTCGGGTGCTAGGTCTGGGTCTAGTGCTTCAGTATAGGAGGCGGGCTCATCAGGGTAAAGGGGTCTGGAAGCAATAAATACTTCATGCTGGAACCGGGTAGAGGTAAATTTTCCAGCAGTTGTACGCCGAGGTCTGGTAGAAGCGAGGGTTGGAGTAGGACCAGTAGGTTGAGGACTGTTGCAAATTCGTGGTACTCTTGATCTTCCTTGAGGTAGGGGGATTGGTAGTGGTAACTCTTCTGCAATGGCATCAAGCGGAGCTGCTTCAGGTTCTGGTGCTGGCACATGCTTTGGCTCAGGATCTGCCAGTGGTAGAGCTACTGGTATCTTCCGGTCTTTTTCAGTAATCTTTTCATCTTCATCAGAGTTGTCAGAATCTGAACCATAGTCCAGTACTTGCTTGGTGTGATCCTCTGGGTCTTCCACTTTAGAGTCCTTAATGACTTGGATATCCTGGACAACTAGAATCTTTCTTGCAATGAGAACCCGGTACTGATTTCTTCCCTCATATCCTACTACTCGGCATTCCTCTCCATTTTTCTCCCACTTGCTCCGTGTAACGGGGGCTCCCTCAGGTAGATGGTTCCTGAGGATGCGACCGCACCAAACTTCGAATCTCTCGAACACAGCTCTTGCAAAAGTGTAAAGAATAAAAGTAAACGGTAAAACTTAATATCGTTAAGCTTAGGCTTATCTCAATTAAGGTCTCTCGAGAGGATGTTGATTGTGTCGGGGTAGGAGAGTTCTCGTATAATCTTTAAGTAGTCAGACTTATACCAAAAACTCCCGCATCAGGTTACCCTGACCAACGTGAGTATACCCTTCTCCGTAAGGGTTGCCCCGGCACCATTACCGTGTCCCCGAACGGCTATAGGTGTCAGCGCACTCTAGCAGAAATCTCCCATATGCACATCAGTTCCTGCGAGGTGTTTACCAATACACCTGCCAGAGTGAAAACCTCTGCACATCGGTGTCTCGTCAGTGGCTAACTGTCGAGACCCTTAGGAAAGCTAACTAAATGACTCTCTTCCCATATGCTATGACCTATGCAAGCACTCGTAGACATCAGCTGTCTTCCGGCTAAGCTCTATCTTTCCTGATTGCGAACTTAGGGGGTCTACGACGCTCCCCCGGAGAGCTGTGTCGGTGGCGGGACCCATAGGCGCTACCCATGGTCCCTTACCACTGGCACACCACTTACCGTGATAAGTGTCATGCTATTAGAGTCTTCAAACAACCTACAAAGAGCCTATGGCAAAGGGGCACGTGTAGGCTTGATTGGCGTAAACCTTCCCAGATGTCACCGGCACTACCCGGGACTACTCTGGGGACCCTTCCGGGTAGCTCACGCTAACTCCGTCAGTTTTGGTCTGTTTTACTCCGTTCCTTTTGGAGAAGGTACCTGACCTTCTCACCTTGGCCCCCTTATATATCCTGCGAACAGCTTCCGGTCGGACGGACGGCGACAATGCATACAGTGTTATGGACATGTCTTCATAGATTCCATTTAACTAGCATAACGGCAACTCTACCCATTTTGGCCCATGACGCCCGGGGCGAACCCTGAGGCCGCAGGTACCTGTTAGGAATAATTCTACCAAGTTACAGCTTGTTCGGAGCACTATAGCTCCTCCCGTAGTCTTCCGATCAAAGTGCAATCAAGTGCCTGTCGCTCGTCATTGCGTAACAAACAATCCTAATATTTTCCGAAATTCTTCCGAGAACCTTTCCGACGGAAGGTAGGGTAATAGTGTCCCAAAGGTAGGGTAAGTATGTCCATGGTGATACGAAACCGGTCTCCGTGGTAGGGTAACGTGACCTCCTTAGGCAGGGTAAACTCACCCGGCCTTCTAACCTATCCATAGGCTAGAACGGACATTGTCACTTTATAATTACTACTTAGGTACACCTATTCCTTAAGTACCTTCTGTTCTTAGAGATTTCCGGACAATCAGATATCTCTTGGATATGCGCCTGCATACCCGCCTCGTCTACCATCTGACCTCTTGGTCTTATGTATGGGCGTAGACGTAGGTTACCATAGCTCTATATCGTAGGGTCGTTACACTCCGCTTCGCTTTTGGTATGTGGTGGAAGACATACATGCCAAAAGGGATGAGGTGAGATAGGGTAGGACGTTGTCTAGTCCAGAGTTGGTAGGGAGTAGAAGATTTGCTTGAGGTTGGACTTCGGTTTTTCAGGTAACCTGCGGTATGTATCGCTTCAGCCCATAACTCATCTGACAACCCGCCATCAGCAATCATAGCCTTCGATCTTCCTATGAGTGTACTGTTGGCTCTCTCGCTAACACCATTTTGTTCTGGTGAGTAAGGGGCAGTTTTCTCATGTGAAATACCCGAGTCTCTTAAGAATTGAGAAAACTGATGGCTGGTGTACTCTCCACCATCGTCACTCCTGAGAGCCTTGATTTTGGGGTTGTGATAATTTTCCACCAATGCTTTGTATTCCTGGAACTTGGAAAAGGTCTCAGCCTTCTGGTAGAGGGCATAGACCATAGTGTATCTTGTATGATCATTGATGAATAGGAGAAAGTAGCGGGTACCACCAAGAGATGGTGTTTTCATAGGTCCAGCAAGGTCGGTGTGAACGAGTTCAAGTGGAGCCTGTGTAGCACGGGTCGAGGGTAAATGTTTTGGGTGTGGGTTTACTTGGTAGCGACACAACTAACACATATAGGATTAGTGTGGCTTCCATCGATAGTGATTTCTGGATGGTCTTGGGCAAGTCTTTTGACATTATCGAAGTTGATATGTCCGAGGCGGCGATGCCAGTCGACAGGGGTTCCATGCTTGCTGGTCACACTGGCTGGATTGGCTTCAGCATCAGTGGTCTGGAGGATGTAGGCATTTTGCTTGAGCCTGGCAATACTGAAGAGCTGCTTTCCATGCCTAATACTAACAGTATTATCGGTAAAGCTAACCACCCCACCTGCTGCTTGAATGCAGCGTACAGACAAAAGTCAACTGTTACCCATCTCAGGAACAAACAAAACTTTCTTCAATACTACCGAGTTTGTTTTTCCATTGACCACAAGACTAAGTGGTATGTCCCCTTCTCCCTCAGCCGTCAGACTGGATCCATTTGCAATATGGATAGGGATGCGGATGGGGGTTATGCTCTGAAACTGGGTACGGTCGGAGGTCATATGGTGGGTGGCACCAGAATCTAACACCTACTTCGATCCAGAGGCCTTTGCTGATTTTTCATCCATCATGGTCCATGCCTTAGGGGATCCACTTCCATCAGCGATAGCAGTATTGGCACTTTGGCCCTGCCTAACAGGTAACACCCTCCAGGGACCACCTCTTCCCCGACCAAAACCATGAAGACTAGTCCCAGGCAGGGGTCTCCTTGCCTGCTGCTTTGCTGGGCACTTATTTGCCCAATGCCCTTTTTCCTTGTAAAAGAAACAGCTATCCCTGTCACCATTGGGGCTAGCATGCTGTTCTTTTCCTCTACCGAATCCACCTCTGGCACCTCTCCCTCGGTCAGCAAAGAAGGCATGGGTACCCTCCGGGTCACTACCAGGGGTACCCACACCTCTGGTCAACTATTGGTGTTCCAGGATAAGCCGGTCGCATATGGTATCATATTTGGTGTCATCATAATCGGCGTTGTTCCACACTGAGGTACAGAAGGGGTGGTAGGAGGTGGGCAGCTTCGATAGTAGCAGGTACTTTTTGTCTTTCTCATCTTGAGATTCACCTGTGGCAGCCAGTTGGTGGAACAGTTTCTCTAAACTAGAAATATAGTCAACAAGGTTATCATTCCGATACTCTACCTTGGACAACTCCTTGTGCAAGAACCAAGTCCTAGGCTGGTCCTTGCCAGCATAGCGCCTTTCCAGCTTTGTTCACAGCTCTTTGGGATCTCGCTCCTCAGCACACAGCTCTCGGTGAGCACTATCTAAAAGCCTGCCCAGCATACCCCGGGCCTTACTGGCTTTCTGCTCCAATAGAGTCCTGGCCTCACCAGGCTCTGCCGGGGCCTCAGAGGTCCCAGCAACAATAGGCCAATACCCCTTCTCAGCGAGGATATCCACCACAGCCAATCTCCATTCCTGGTAATTTACTGCCTTGGATAGGGGCTTAATCCCCAGAGAGGCGAGAATATTCACCTCATGACCTGCCTTCGACATTCTGACTGTAGCGGTAGCGAGGTGTGGGTGGGGCAGGTAATTCTAATGCTGACCGGGGTGCAACTAGTACTAACAGGGCGGAACTAGTACTGACAGGGCGCAACCATAATGAGCGATGCGCAGCAGCCACAGAGGACTTCGGTAGGGGGTGGGATGTGAAGAACTGGAGCGGGATGTGCAGAGCGCACAGGGGTTCTGGAGGCGTTCGTATTCGCTAGTAGATACCGGATGGTGACTAGGCGATCGTGTAGCGCAAGGCCAGGCTCATAACCTTTTGAACGAGCGGTGGAATGGCGGTTGCAATGGCGAACGAACAGGGATCTATCGCAACTGAGCAATTGGTAGCCAGCTCGAGCACGCAAAACAGGGATCGCACAAGGCTAAAAAACTTTTCTTTCACTCTTACCCACTTCCTAACTTTCGCATACCCAGCTAACTAATGGCGAACATAGGAGAATATATCCACCACGGGCGACACCCAACAAACCACAGTCTCCCCTCCCCCCCCC
>LN891147.1:232857-244055 GCA_900010015.1 Tuber aestivum
CGCCCACGGGTCCCGCCACCGACACAGCTCTACGTGGGAGCGTCGTAGACCCCGTAAGTTCGCAATCAAGAAAGATAGAACTTAACCGGAGGACACCTGATGTCTACGGATGCTTGCATAGTTCATAGCACATGGGAAGAGAGTCATTTAGTTAGCTTTCCTAGGAGTCTCGACAGTTAGCCACTGACGAGACACCGATGCGCAGAGGTTTTCACTCCGGCAGGTGTATTGGTAAACACCTCGCAGAAACCAATGTGCATATGGGAGATTTCTGCTAGAGTGCGCTGACACCTTAGGCCCTTCGGGGATGCGGTAATGGTGCCGGCAACCCTTACGGAGAAGGGCATGCTCATGTTGGTCGGGGCGACCTGATGGGGGAGTTTTTGGTATAAGTCTGACTACTTGAAGCTTATACGAGAACTCTCCTGCCCCGACAAAATCAACATCCTCTCGAGAGACTTTAATTGAGATAAGCCAGAGCTTAACGATATTAAGTTTTACCGTTTACTTTTATTCTTGATACTTTTGCAAGAGCTGTGTTTGAGAGATTTGAAGTTTGGTGCGGTCGCATCCTTGGGAGCCATCTACCTGAGGGAGCCCCCGTTACATTTATAAACTTCAACCATAGTTAGAAATTAGTTTCTATATTACCTCTACCAATAGGAGATTACCTCCATCTATTTTATAAATGGTCTTAGATACTCCTGTACCTTAGTTTGTTCTCTTTTCCTTCTTGTAGTTCTTAGTATATTTTCACTTTTTTTTTGGGCACCCCTCAGTAGAGAATTCTTATTTTTTTACTATTCTAGCATAGGCTAACTCTCCTATCCTTTCTCAATTGTTATCATCCTATTTGGTCCAAATTGGTTGAGAATTGATTGTGTTGTGCCCTTTTTTAACTCTGGTTGCGTATGGTTGCCAGGTGTGTCACCTCCCGGTTCTGTGTCACTTCCCGGTGATTGACGTTAGCTCCTCATCGGACATATATGCTAACTGCCTCTACTCTGTAAGGCAATTCCCATTACAGAAATCTGAGTGCCAGGTTAGTAATCCTACTTTCCAATCTATGTCGGGGTTGTGATCCTTTAACCATGACATTGGGAGATAGCTGTTGACTCTAGTGTCTGCAATATCAGCTATTTCGAAGTGCATAATATTCACATGATTGCCTATTGTAATGGACAGGGTCTGAGGGTTGGGTAGCCCAAGGCACACCCCGATGAGGATACGCAGGAATCTGGAGACGAGGTCTAGGTGCGGGGGTACAACCGAAGCGGGTTGTACGAGGTTCGAGGTTCAGGGGTTCAGGGTCAGGGTTCAGGGGTTCAAGAGGACGCCAGATAGTAGAGAGTATAATTCCTAGGTACAGGTGTCCGAATTCAATCTAAGTTTATTTATACTCGTCACGCCAAAACATGGCTTATGATCGAGCGCCCCCCCGATAGGAGCTTAACGCCGGCCGGGATCCACCGATGGGACTGGGGTCCTGCTACCCCCGCTAAAAATAGGCAACTAAATACAAGATACCAAAACCTCCGAACCCAAACTATCCTGACCCGTTAGAGACACCAAGGCAATTCCCACAAGCCAACACTCCCGCAAGCAAGCAACACACGAAAGCTAAGTACAGGTCCATCAACAGTCCTAGCACCCACCCGTCCCACCTAGCCAGGCCACGGAAATCCCAGCACAATCAAAAAATCACTACCACCGGCGGTATTACCCCGGTCTCGTACCAAAATTCCTCATAATATCATAATAAAGTCATAGGTATCGCAACCTATGCAGAGTCATCCATGTCCACCTCTTCCTCATGTTCCTCCGAAGCCACAGATTCTTGGGTATCTGGACGGGGGCGTGAAGGGCAGACAGGTGAGTGTGATTCATGTGGGCCATCACAGTTTACACACCTGGGTGTGGTATGGCTGCAGGGACGGCCGCGAAGGCGACAGGTAGCGGTGGGGCAGGAGTGATCCCCAGTAGAGTGCGGGAGGAGGCACCAGCGGCAGGAGGCTGGCAAGATGCATTTGATGCTATGGTGTCCAAACTTGTGACAGTTGGCACACTGGGTGTATTTATTGAAGCATAAACGGCCTTCGGTACAGTAGGTGTTGGAGAAGGCAGAGAGGCGTTTGCCAACAAAGGAGGGAGCCTTAGGTCCAGTGATGGAAATAACAACAGTTGAGGCAAGTTTGCCAATCCGTGCTATATCAGAGGTAAGCCACCGAGGCGGTTCAGTGAGAGATAGGCCTGAGTTGAAGGTGGTGAGTTCTTGGGCAAGCGATGCCAGAGAGGTAGAGGTAGCAATGCCATATACCAGAAGCTGGGTGGCAGGGGTATCGAGGTGGACCGTAGAGGCACCAGGGATGAGGTGCAAGAAGGTGCCAACTTTGCTGTTGACAGTTGTGGCTCTGATCGTGTTCATAGTGGTGAGGGTAACATGTCCATCCCAGAAGGAGACAGACTGGATAAGGGTGGAGGCCAAAGCCTGGTTGATGCTGTCGCGTAGCTGTACAGCAGTAGCAGTAAGGGGGGCAGCGTCTCGTTTGACAATGAGCCAACGCTCGCCCATGGTGAGGCCCTTTTTCTTTTCGGTAAGGGGCTTAGCCGAGGTAGAGGAGGATTTGGCTGGCTTGGGGCCAGGCTTTGCGGGTTTCTGAGAGGGCTTCCTTGTTCTCCTAGCGACAGTAGCCGAAGAAGGAGGAGCTGCAGGGCCGGGAGGTTGGGTCTGGGGAAGGGGAGGAGGTGGAGGAGGAACAGAGGGTTGCTCTGCAGTGTTGGTGGCAGGGGGTGCCGGCGGGGCAGTGGTAGGAGCAGGCTGAGAGGGGATGGAGGCGCGAAGGTCGTCCAGTTCCTCAGTAAGGGCGGTGATGTGCTGCGTTAGCCCATCAGTCGCCTTCCTGTAGTCTTCATGCAAAATTTGCATCATGTGGATCATAACTGGAAAGGCTTTTGCAAAACTGAACGGTGCTTCAATTTTCTGTTCCTCTGCCAGTTGTTCAAACATGCTCATGAAGGCACCATTAGGGCCTTCAAAGTCATCTTTGGTGTATCGATTTAGGGAAGTGGTAGTGCCGCTCCGTGGGCGTTTAAGCCAGGGGGGGCCTTGAGCCCGAAAGATAGGTGATAAGCGACCCTGCCCACAAAACTGTGAGGCCCCGTCACGCTGGGTAGGAGGTTGCGGAACGACAGGGGGTGAAGACCCTATGATGGAAGTCATGAGGAGAAACTTTGACCCCGGTCGGGCCAAAGAAAGGTATCGTGGTGGATAAGATAATTCCCTGGAACGTAAGAAAGGGTGTCCGAATTGTATCTAAGTTTATTTATCCTAGTCGTGCCAAAACATGGCTTATGATCTAGCTAACATCCCTCGTAACCCCTAAATCATAAAAAAATCACTACCATGTCAAAACATCCCACATCCCTCCTTCCAAACATAAATCCAAACATCACTACCCACAGGCTCACGGGCGCTCAGACTGTAAGCAATCTCCCGGATTAACGCGTCTTCCTGTCTCGCAAATCCTATCCGTCACCAACACCGCCATCAGCAATTTCACTCTCCACATACTCAACAAAGGAAAGATACAATCTGTCCCAACACCGCGTCGTATTCCTCCAATGACCTGAAATATCAACAAACATGCCATCACAAAAACAACAGCGGGGACCTTTAACGAACTCATCCCCCCTCGCCCAAGCCAACACATTCGACACCCGCTCCCCAAACTCTATGTCCCCCCACCTTCCAAACGCCCGAACCCAGTACAAGCTCATACATCGGTCCAGACATAGCGGGGAGTCGGCGAAGTGCCGAACGAATGCTTCTCGTCGCCAGCGTGGTGTCGAGGCACTGGTGATAAACCGGTCGCAACCACTGCAAGCCGTGTCGTCGTCGGGGATAAAGAACCACCTGTTCTCCCCGATTCTTGCAGTAGGTAACCGACGGTAACCATATTCGTGGGTCGTGGAACATCTAACACATTCCCACCCATTTCCCTTGACGATTAGCTGCCCGTCCGGTTCAAACAGGAGCGTCCCATCAAACGGATTCCCGGCGACCACCAGTTCGCTATCTACTTCAGGGACGCTCTTCGGTATTCCCAGTCCCAGCCACCGGTGTCCCCTCCACCACTCCCGCCAGTCCTTGACTCTGCCATCTTTTAACAACATATCCGTCGAAGGTCGGTCGCGAATGTAGCGCATGGTCATGACCCAATGATCTCGCTCGTCACGGCCGGGGCAGTCATCGTGTCCCACCAGTCCACTGCCGCTGCGTATCCGTATCAGGACATATGCATCCAGTCTGGTGAGTCCCCTAAGGTGTCACGGCGTGGTAGGTGCCCATTCGTAGTACTCGTAACCCTGTGCATGGTGCCAGGCAGCCCATTCGTGTCTGCGCAATTCCCGGGCCATCGCCGCATGTCCCATCCCAAAGCTAACACCTTCCCAGTCACCAGGCCTCAGTACATGGGTTACACATTCCTTGGCCCGCAAGTCGACCAGCTCATTTCCAGCAACACCCGTGTGTCCAGGGACCTATTCGCAGTGTATCTTCCCGCACCCATTCAGCAACGGGGCAAAGACTTCCCAGGCTTCAGCCGTGTCGCCCTCAGGGAACATGTTCCTGATCAACATCAGCGCAGGGACACAGTCCAGAAAAATATGGGCATCAGCCAGGGGGTGAACGTCCTTCAAGTATCGCAAAGCCCCCACCACTGCAAACAGCTCACATTCCACAATGCTCCACGAAGGAGGCACTGCCTGACCCATTACTCCTGCTTCCCCTCGATGGTATACAGCCCATGCAGCACCGGCCTTGCCCCAGTACTTGGATCCATCAGTATATACCACCACCGTCGCGGAGCTCATCAGGCTTGCGATTTTGCCGTTATGCCTGGCAGTGACCACTTCCTTGCCTTTGCCAATAACAACCGTCAGCCGTTCCCTCAATTCGATGTCCGACGTCTGTCGCTGTGCTATCATGCCTTCTTCCTTCCATGCCAGCCTGATGTGTCCGAACCAAGGATGGTCGTCACAATGTCGAAGATTGATGAACCGGCTGTAGCATCGTCGCTGGAGGTACCGTCCCTGGATATGAGCAGGCGGTACACCAAACTCGGCCAACAGAATATTGTTAGCCAGCTTGAAGGGGGTACGGAACATGGAACGGAGGCAGTTGTTGACATGGACCTGAATCTGTTTCACATACAACCCATAGTCGGTCACAAATTCAAGTCCGTAGTAGACGGTCGGGAGGTAGGCTGCTTGCACCAAACGGTAAGTCTCCCACGCCCCAATTCCACCCACACCCCCATATCTCCGTCCCAACGCCATAATCCTCCTTCTCACATCCAAACCTCTATCTAGCCAATACCTCATATGGGCAGAAAAATTAAGGAAAACATTAAACCTATACCCAAGTACCCTCAGATCCTCAGACGGTTCAACCAGTTCCCCCGCCAATTCCAACCCGTCCCAAGCCCTATCTCCAAACCCAATCCACTGGGTCTTAAGGGCACTGAAACCCATACCACGAGCCCTTGCCACCCTATCGAGGTCCAAAAACAGTTCCCCAGCATGTCCTTGAGCGGCCCACTGACTCCTGGCAGCCACCAGTATCACCCCATCGTCCAAATATGACAATACCACATGCCGCACCCCAGGGGAGTAACGCAGCCTTGGTGTGAATATGTCGGCCACGTACGCGCCAAACAGGAAGGGGGATAAAGGAGACCCCTGTGGGATACCCTTACTCGCGTGGTATCGCTTGGAAATTCGTCCGTTGAATCGAAACCGGACTGTCCTATTAGCGCACCAACGCCGGACCCAGCTGCACAGTAGGGAGGTGCAGCCTCTGGCCACCAAAAAATCGGAAAGGAGGTCAATGTCAATGTTATCAAACCCCCCTTCCCCATCGACTGATAGCATCAACCTGTTGTATCCCTCGTTGTGTTTCAGGAACTCGAAGACAACTGCCATGGCATCATGGACCCCTCTCTTCCGCCTGGAACCAAACTGCGTATCACCCAACTCCAAACATTGGGCCAGCCGGATTAGCACCACCCGTTCCGCCACCTTAGCCATCACTGGTAGCAGGTGAATCATCCTCCAGGCCTTGACCACATCATACCGTGGTTTACCAACCTTGGGGATCAGTACTACCTCGGCCTCGTGCCAGTCCGGAATGTCATATTTCAGCCCATGTGCAATTAGCCGTCTCAGACTGTCGGGGTGTCTTTTCTTCCAGAACCTCAGGAACGGGTATCCCATGTCATCGAGCCCCGGAACTGTGTTGGTAGGTGACCACAGTAGTGCCAGCTCTATTTCATGTGCCGAACCAGTTTCCACCACTGGTGGTCTCCATGTTTGCGGTTCCCCAGGCTCCAATTGCGCCGCGATAGCATCTGCGATTTCCTCGTGGGTGGCCGCGCTTGTTTCATCAGGCAGCATTATTGTCGGCAGCGTTCTCCTCGAATCCAAGTGCTGGACCAACTTGAACACCCCCGGTTCCTGAACCTGGCTCAACTGTTCACAGATGTATTCGAACCGAGCTCAAGTCACCGACGATCTGTACACACACCGGGCCAATCGGTAGTCAGTGATGTATGAGGGGTCCCGCCTCCCAAAGCGACGCAACCTCTGAACATCCCGCCGCATCCGTTCCAGTTCCGGGGTACACCACTTGCATGGCACCCTCCCTGCTGGTGGCCTGGACAGTGCATCCACGATCACCCGCGCTTGGTCCCACATCATATTTCCTGGTATGTCCCGAAGCTCGTCCAAGCATGCACCGACCTTCTCCCAACACACCTTCTTCCAAGCAGGCCGTGTTCTGATCATGTCCGTGGGTGCCATTACATCCAGTTTGACCACTTGTGCCAGGTGTTCACATCCAACAACATTACTGTACCGATGTCGGATCGAGTTGGCGTAGTGAAGACACTGGTCGATCCTCGAGATGTCTCTGAATGTGGGCTCGGTAGGGAAGGTCATATTGTACTGATTGTCAGTCATCCATCTTTTCAACCATTCCCCCCTGTAATTGCTGCCAGCAGGATCCCAGTATGCATCGCGGGCATTCCAGTCGCCCAATAGCATATCACACCCCACCAGCTTCTCCAACTCCCGACAAAACACCTTCCCCTCCTTGGGTGGGAGATACACCCCAGCCAACCTCCTTTCCACCCCGCCTTCATAACACTGCACCAAAGAAAAACACCTCTCATGCCTCACAACATCAAAAAGCCCACACAAAGCTGAGCGGACAAAAACCTCAACGCCTGAACTCTTAACAAATGAAAATAAATCCCACCCGTTAGCTTCATGTGGCACATGTAGACCATCCGCATCAACTGGTGGTTCCAATACAAAAAACAAATCAACATAGGAAAACAACTCAAATGCCGCCTCTCGATTCCTCACCCCCCGACCAACATTTAATGCAAGGGTTGTAAAATGCATTAATTGGGGGCTTCTGCGGAACCACGTGAGCTCACCGAGCCCTCACCATGTAAAGTCGTATACCCCACAACAACGGGGTCGTCAAGCATGCCGCTCACATACTTGTTCTTATCAAGCCTTCCAATCCTTGGCAGCCCACTCTTCTTAGTAGGTGGCGGGGGGGATACAGGAGGGGGTGGGGGAGGGGAGGGGGAGGGTTCAACTTCCTTGCCCTTGGAAGACGAGGCCTTGTTGCCCCGACTCTTCCTGTTCCTGGTCTTCTTAACCCTCTCCTCCTTGCAGTCCTTGGTCACATGCCCCGCCTCATGGCAGTTGAAGCACCTGACCACCTTCTCCTTCTTACAGCTCTTGAAAGTGTGCCCCACCTCGTGGCAGTTGTTGCACCTAAGTGCCTTCTTGCACTCGTATGCCATATGCCCAACCTTGCTGCAGTTCCTGCATCTCCCAGTATACTTCCCAGACCGTACAATGGTGGCCTGGGTCTGGTTATGGGATGCCTCCATCATCCTACAGTACTCCTCATCGCTCGACTCTCCTTCGTTCTCCCTCCTGTTCCCTCTCATCGTTCGGTCAGAGAACCCCTTACGGGCGGTGTCGTCAACCGTCTCCGGTGACGGGGCAGGTAGGGGGAGTGTGGGGGGGGGGAAACTTTGACCCCGGTCGGGCCAAAGAAAGGTATCGTGGTGGATAAGATAATTCCCTGGAACGTAAGAAAGGGTGTCCGAATTCAATCTAATTTTATATTTATACTCGTGCGCGCCTTACAGGCTTATGCTACGAGCGATCATCCCATCATACACCTACCATAAGGGCAGGCAGGTCTTTAGCGGACCACAAGCGGACCGGAACTGCCTCGCAAGTCACAACCTGGGGCCGGGGTCCGCACAATACACCGGCGCACTCCTCCAAACAACTACCATACAAAGCGCACAAGCCTCCAAGTCCCAACCATCAACACCTCCGCGAGCGAGCAAACACGAAAGCTAAGTACAGAACCCATCACCGACCCTCGCCTCCCTCGCACCAACCAACAAACCGACACCCAACTCAACAGGAACAGAGCGACCGAGGTCCTTGGGCCTGCCAGGTGAGGGGAAGGTAGTTACGGCCCGCGACCATCACAAAAATAAAATAAATCAAAAATATCAAATCCGGTCTTAATACTGTCCCGCAAGTTCCATATCATCCTCCGCAGTAGAATCCCACCCATCACCCCCCACCAACCCCCCCGGAGAATACCCCAGCTCAGCGAACTGTTCAGGGCTAAACTCCTGAAAAGCGGCGAACGTACCATCCAGCGTAGCCCTCGAGACAGAAGCCGAAGCCTCGCCCCACTCCCGGCCACGCCCCCTCCCCGAACGCCGTTTGCGTCGCTGACCACCAGAAGCACTAGACTCCCCGTCAGCAACATGCCCAACCCCACCCTGCACTCCCTCCTCCTCCACCAGTGCCCGCTTCCTAGCCTGCTGCCCCGGCAACCTCAACTCCAGGAAGTCAGACATGCTAACTCCCACACTCGGAGGCGAGCTCACAGCTCGACGCCCTACAGGGGCCACCGAAGGGAACAGAGTCTTGTACCGCCCCACCACGTACGGGTTCTCACCCTTAGGCCAATGCCCACGGGGAAAGTGCCCGGGGGGGAGGTCCGGACCCAAAGCAACATCCACCAATACTGTAACCACCGAGCCGTCCGACAAGACAGACCCATCAACTGATCCTTCATCGACGGGGGACAAAGGCAGCTCCAGTCCGGCCAAGGGGGGGGAAGAACCGACGAACAAATCCGCGAAGTAAGGGACACCAGGCCCCTCCGACGCCACACTGGCAGGGCCAGCCACCACCCCGGGCTCAGCCACGAATGGCTCAGGCGCCTGCATCCCCGAAGGGAAGGACGCCACCGTGGGCAGCTGCACCGTAGCCACCTCCTCTTCTTCAGTCACCCCCCCGCTGGGAGGCGGCGTCATGTCTCCTGGCCCGCCGAACGGAGGGGAGGGCGAACGCCTAGCCGCAACCAGGGCCGCACGCTCCCGTTCCGAAAAGTGGAGTCGACGAGACAGTACCGAGACGTGGTAGCGAAGGCGGGAGACCTCCTTCCGAAGAAGAGAAGCCTCATCTACCGATGCCAAGAGGGAAGACAAGGCCGCCGCGACCTTGCCCGCCGAAAGGGAAGAACCTCGCTTGGACATCGAATCGACCGACCGAAGACGATGAACGACGGAAACGAAGAACCTAAAGGCAACAAACGTAAGGACAAAGCCTTACGAGGTTAATAAATGTAAGCGAAGGTTAAGATTCCTTCACGAACAAGGCCTGAAGTTATCGTGAGATAAAGTCAGGGACGACGTGGAGTTTAGGTGGATCCTTGGAATGCAAGAAAGGGTGTCCGAATTCAATCTAAGTTTATTTATACTCGTCGCGCCAAAACATGGCTTATGATCGAGCGCCCCCCCGACAGGAGCTTAACGCCGGCCAGGATCTACCGATGGGACTAGGGTCCTGCTACCCTCGCTAAAACAGGCAACTAAATACAAGATACCAAAACCTCCGAACCCAAACTATCCTGACCCGTTAGAGACACCAAGGCGACCCCACAAGCCAACACTCCCGCCAGCAAGCAATACACGAAAGCTAAGTACAAGTCCATCAACAGTTCTAGCACCCACCCGTCCCACCTAGCCAGGCCACGGGAATCCCAGCACAATCAAAAAATCACTACCACCGGCAGTATTACCCCGGCCTCGCACCAAAATTCCTCATAATATTATAACAAATAAAATCATAGGTATCCCAACCTATGTAGAGTCATCCATGTCCACCTCTTCCTCATGTTCCTCCGAAGCCACAGATTCTTGGGTATCTGGACGGGGGCGTGAAGGGCAGACAGGTGAGTGTGATTCGTGTGGGCCATCACAGTTCACACACCTGGGTGTGGTATGGCTGCAGGGACGGCCGCGAAGGCGACAGGTAGCGGTGGGGCAGGAGTGATCCCCAGTAGAGTGCGGGAGGAGGCACCAGCGGCAGGAGGCTGGCAAGATGCATTTGATACTATGGTGTGCAAACTTGTGACAGTTGGCACACTGGGTGTATTTATTGAAGTGTAAACGGCGTTCGGTACGGTAGGTATTGGAGAAGGCAGAGAGGCGTTTGCCAACAAAGGAGGGAGCCTTGGGTCCAGTGATGGAAATAACAACAGTTGAGGCAAGTTTGCCGATTCGTGCTATATCGGAGGTAAGCCACCTAGGCTGTTCGGTAAGAGATAAGCCTGAGTTGAAGGTAGTGAGTTCTTGGGCAAGCGATGCCAGAGAGGTAGAGGTAGCAATGCCATGTACCAGAAGCTGGGTGGCAGGGGTATCGAGGTGGACGGTAGAGGCACCAGGGATAAGGTGCAAGAAGGTACCAACTTTGCTGTTGACAGTTGTGGCTCTGATCGTGTCCATAGTAGTAAGGGTAACATGTCCATCCCAGAAGGAGACAGACTGGATAAGGGTAGAGGCCAAGGCCTGGTTGATGCTGTCGCGTAGCTGTACAGCAGTAGCGGTGAGGGGGGCAGCGTCTCGTTTGACAATGAGCCGACGCTCGCGCATGGTGAGGCCCTTTTTCTTTTCGGTAAGGGGCTTAGCCGAGGTAGAGGAGGATTTGGCTGGCTTGGGGCCAGGCTTTGCGGGTTTCTGAGAAGGCTTCCTTGTTTTCCTAGCGACAGTAGCCCAAGAAGGAGAAGCTGCAGGGCCAGGAGG
>LN891148.1:0-10084 GCA_900010015.1 Tuber aestivum
CTATTGTATCAGGCATGCCAGGCCCAGAGGTGGGTGTCCGACAGGACAGAGCCAGAGGAGGAAGCCGCCGATGCGACCGGACAGAGGGGATGTCAGCCCAACAGTAAGGGTGTTAGCCTGGAGGGTTCGTCTGCCAGAGGTCAAGACAAGGGAGGTGGAGTGAAGCCGCCCGAGGGCGGCGGGGAGGACGCAGATAGAAGAGCTGCCCCATTGTTTGGTGAGGAGGGCAGCCGAGTGCCCGGGCAGTATGATGCCAGCAGACCCGTGGGTGTGGTGGAGGAGGAGGGCTCATGGGTGAGGGGTTCGATACGGCATCTAACTGCATAGCATGGATCACAACAGGCTCCCCTCGCCATGGATATGGGATCATTCCGGAACCCACGACGAACCCGCCGATAACCAAGCCGACCATCAGATGGCTGACCAAAACCCCCCTCCCTCAAGCCGACCGTGCCAAAGCTAAGCGAGGCCTAGCCAGGGCGGGGCAGGAGAAGAGGTAGAGCACTTGATAGGCTCCTGGGGCAACGAGGAGGGGGCGACAGGAGGATTAACTTCCCCTGCGGGACCGAGAAGGAGGAGGGAGGACTTCAGAGAGTCCAGAGTGGAAGGGCTGGTGGCCTACACCCCCCCAGTGGGGGGGGTGCGTGACCGAAAAAGTGGTGATGGTTCTCTGGTGTTGAGTCGTTCCCAATTAGGAAATAAATTTCAATGACCGGAGTTGCAACGGAGACGGAGGATGGTTCCATAAGCGAGATAATGAGATATAATAATAATAATAACAAACTCTCAAGTTCTGACTGGAGTTCCTGCAATTATCAATTTGTTTCTCAGTACATGTTTGAGTTCTTTTTGAGACTTAAAGGAAAGGACAAGGTAGGAGTGCAACTTCCCAACTCTAGTTTCTTGTCTGGTTAACTATCTTGGAGCAGCTACTAACTGAAGGTTAGTATTATATGTTTCAATCTCTTCTCTGAAGGCTGCCATTTGATTCTCCTCATTTTCTGCCACAAATAGGTCACTAGCAACAGAATGGGCAACCAGCTTATACCATCTTTCTCTCACTACCACCTCTTGTAAGCCAGGAATTAAAGAGGTCCAAAGGGCTTCCTGCTCCTTTAACTCTGCTGCAGCATTGCCTAGTTTGACCTCAATAACAATGTTGTTGTTAACTGAGAGTCTAATAAGGACAACAGTAATGTTGACTTTGTCCTTTTGGAGAGCAGAGTTGATAGAATCTCTGATCTGAAGATGATTGAAGGTAGTAGGTGGGTGGGTAGGTTTGAGTATCAGAATTCTCTCTGGCTCTGGAGTAGGATCAGAATGCCTCTTAGTAGGTTTGGACTGACTGACCGGAGGAGATGTGGTAGGTTTTTCCTGTTGCACAATTTTAGCCCAAGTCTTAGAAGTAGGAGCAGGAGCAGGTAAAGGTGGAGCTGGAGTAGAAAGCTTCTCCAATGTTGTCAATATATGCTCCAAGGTCTTTTCTTGCTTATTGAGTCTCTCTTTAAGGGCAGAGTGAATAGCAGCAGGGTGGGGAGAGCATTCAGAAGTGGTATTGTCATCAGCAAAGGTGCTGATCTTAGATACCACTTGGTTAAGAAAGTCCTGTTCTTCAGTATCATAGTGAGGTTTAACTTCTGCAATTTGCTTAAAGAGGTCCAGAATAAACTCCTCAAAGGACAGGAAACCAGGTCTCTGAGAAGAGCTAAGAGTGGGAGGAGGTCTTGGGGCAGAGGTAGGAGGGGGTGGAGAGGGGCTGTACAGTTCTTGTAAGAGACTGGAAGAGGAGGTAGGTATAGGTGAATGTCTGAATCTGGAGTAAGCTCTATTCTTATGAATAGACATGTGAGGGGTAGGAGGGAGTCTGGCAGGAGGGTGTGTGGGTCAAACTCCAGTGTGGAGTTTAAAGGACTACTACCATTCAGTGGGACTGGAATGGTGGTAGTCCTATAGTGGGTAGGATGGATAGGCATAATAGACTCAAAAATGCGAAAATTGCTAAGTCCTTTCTGTAGGGGGACAGAGTGGAGTGGTGGAATGCAGGGGTAGAGTACAGGGGTGGAAGAGGGCAGGTGGCAACCACAGGAAAATCAAACAACAGAGAGAAACAAAACAAAAAAAAAAGTAAACTAAGAATGTAAAAGAAGAGCTACTTAGCTGAAAATTGAACAGGAGCCTCTGCTAGCAAACAACAACAGGCTGTCCAAATTTGAGAGCTGGAGCTCTCAAACACACTGAGTACTGTGGTGGAGGAGGCCAATTCAGGGGTAAAAATAGGGGTAAACCCAGGATTTTGTACCAAGATGGAAGTAAAAGGGGGAATAAAGTTCTGAAAATTGGTGAAAAGGTTTAAAGTAAATTATTAAACAGGTATCTCTGTGCAGGAAAAAGGAGGAGTGGTAGTTGCTGAGAACATTTATGGGGGGGTCTTGGTTGCTGTGCGTGACTCGGTTGATCAAGGTGATGGAAAAAAAATAATAAAGGATGATTTGTTGATGAAAAGTCTTTAGGAGGGGTAGGGGAAGCAGTGAGATTTGGCTGTCAGCCAATGAGGTAGAAGCTTGGTGAAAAATTTGGTGTCGATTTTTCTTTCACTGTGGTTGTAACAGCAACGGAGTCCCTTTTATGTCAGGCGTATAGGATATACAGAATGCGTGTTGAAACTATTCCTGATGTGCTTTTGTAGTTAGATCCACTCACTCTCTGCTGACCCGATTCTCTTACTAGAGCTCTCATCTATAGCTACTTCCTCCTATCATATGAATCACTTCCTGAAAAAGCATTTGTATACTTGAACTCCTATTTGTTAAGATCTCTTTATGGACTTACTTTGATGTGATTTCCTTTGTCTGAAATATCTCAGTTGGGTTTTCCTTCTACTTTCTACTTATTTCTTAGCTAGACCTTTCTTGGTCAACACTTTAGCCAGGCTCAGATTTCTTTTTTTTAAGGTAAGATATACTATTATCTTTATGTCACAGTAGCGTAAGGTACTAAGTTAGTAATTATGGAGGATTTCCTTAATATATCAAAAGGTGTGCTCATTTATATTTTACTTTCTTTACGCAATCTGGTAATCTCCTTTTGACACCCTTTCTTAGGTGTCAGATGCTAAATTTTCTAATTTATTTCATATGTATATTCTCCTTGATAATATCGTATATTTCTCTACATTGTATTTCTTATAGAGTATAAACATTATGACAGCTGGAGTATGTATTATGTACATTTCATATGATATTTCATGTTATGATTAGGAGATTATGGTGTGCTTTTCTTATCTGGTGTTTGGGTTTGCTTCTTACATTTCATGCATTATCAGGCATGGTCATCAGTCATTTGATTTACAATATGTTTTAATTATTTGTTCACACAACCTCAGATTTATACATATTTTATGGGATTTCCTTGGCAGTTCTTTAGGGTTAAACACATTGGGACTTATGTTTTTCCTACTTATATTATGGTCAAACACATGAATACTGATGTTTTCCCTTACATTTCTTCTTAGTTACAGGAAGGATGCACACCTGTATAAATAGGAGTTACTACCTATTTCTCTTAACAGAATTAAGGACAAGAACTACTACCAATGTAACTTCATACAAAACTCCCCTTGGCTAAGCATGACTGTGATAAACTCTTTCAATCGCATCGTATTTTCGTAAACAGTTATTCAGTTAGTGCCGTACCTACACATTTGAACACCAGGAAATTAGCTTATCCACCATCGTACCCTTTCACTATACTCTTTCTTTGGCCCTACTGTGGTAAAAGTTGCTCCTCATCACTCTCATTATTGGGTCTACCCCTTCTCTCGTTCTACTACCCTCCAGGGAGCCTAACAGGGCTTTGCAGAGTCCCTTCTCAAGTGTTTTTACGCTTCAGGGCCTACTCTCTCTTAAAGGGCCATGTAGTAGTACTACCACCTCCTCATACCGACATGCAGAAAGCAACTTTGAGGGCCCTAATACTGCCTTCATAAGTATGTTTTCTGACCTGGCAGAGGTACAGTAGGTCAAACCACCATTTACGTTTCCAAAACCTTTTCCCATTATGCTTCACATAATGCAAACATTGCACGAAGATTACAGGAAGGCAACCGCTCGGCATACTGAGCACATCAATGCCATTACTGAGGAAATAGACACCCTATTCCATGCCTCTACCCTATTTCAGCCTACCCCTACAACTGCCCCACTGGGACCTCCTACTACTAATACTCCAGAGTAGTCCTCTAACCCACTTCTACTGACTACCCTTTCTCACACTCAATCTCCCAACCCGCCAGCTCCCCCTTCTTGGACTGCCATTCCTTGGTGGGCAAGGAAGCCTTCCCAAAAATCTGCAAAGCCTGGCCCCAGGCCAGCTAAACCCTCCTCTGTCTTGGTTAAGTCCCCTCCCAATTAGAGAACAGGCAACACCAAGCGCGAGCCTCAGCTCAATATCAGACAAGATGCTACCCCCCTTACCATTACTGCTATACAGCTACGCGACAGTATCAACCAGGCCCTGGCCTCTACTCTTATCTAGTCTGTTGCCTTTCGAGATAGACATGTTATCCTCACTACCGTGGACATGGTTAGAGCCACAACTGTTAACAGCAATTTTTTTTTTATTCATTTCGTTTGTAATTATATGTAGGGTACAAAGAACGCATGAACCTCGCGGTATGGCGATAAAAACCCTCCAACTACAGTCCACCCACCCCAAGAAGCCGCCTGGAGAAACCCTCTGGGGTAGAAAACCCGGACCCCTAGTGATGGAGCTGAATACAGCGAACCCAAAACCTCCACCGACGCGCAGCAATAAGGAAAACCCCCAGTCCGACAGTGAGAACTAGTTAGACTCCCTACGATCCCTGGGCCCCAGAAAGGAGAAAGGGGGCCCTCCACACTCTCCCGCCCCCATAGCTTAACCATCGTGACCCACACCCCAGCCACCCCGGCACACCCCTCCTACCCTGGTATGGAGCAGGAGAAGAAAGAGCAGCCAAGCGGAGAAAAGGGACAGAGGACAGACAATCGCAGCCACGAAGGGCCGAGGGAGGAAGCACCAGAACCAAGGGGAGGATGACAAGTCAGGCCGTGTGGCAAGCCAGAAGTAGTCCCGCGCCCACCAGAACACAGAGTAAAAGGTGGTAAGATGCCAGCTGAGGTATGGATGACTCCCAGAGGGCAAAGCCGTGATGAAGAGAGTCAGAGCCAGAGGAGGAAGCAGTCAAAGCTGCGCAGCAGAGGGGATGCCAGCCCAGCAGTAAGATGCCAGCAGAGGGTTGGATGATGCCTGTGGTGACATCAGAGCCAGAAAAGGAGGACACCGACCGAGGCCGATGGGGAGGAAGCAGGTAGAAGAGCTGCTCCAAGAAGGCGAGGGGACAACCGAGTGCCCGGGCAGTATGGTGCCAGCAGATCCTGAATAGGGAGGAAGGAGGGCAAGATGATACGGCAGCCAGGCTGCAACCAGCGTCACAGAACAAAGCCGACTCCAGCAACCGAGCGAAATGTATTACCGCTTCACTCATGTAGTCCCTTGGTCTGGGAGTGAAAGCATCACTTCGTGGATGGGATACCACCACCACGCCAGGTAGAGGGGCCAGAAGCGAGGCTCCGATAGCCTGGAGGACCACCAGACCGACTGACCAAAAAGCCGACCGTGCAAACGCTAAGCGAGCCTAGCGAAAGCGGGGAAAGAGGAGAGGAAAGCATCATAAGACACCTCCAGCAGAGAAAAGGGACCTCCAGGAGGATTAACCTCAAGGGGACAACCCCCAAGGCAGAAGCAAGGCCTAGGGGGAGGGACGGTGAGTAGAGGAGGCCTACACCCCCCCAGCCGGGGGGGCTGCGGGACCAGAAAAAAGTGGTGATAGTACTCTGGTATTGAGTCGTTCCCAATTAGGAAATATTTTTCAATCACTGGAGTTGTAACGGAGACGGAGGATGCAACTGTTAACAGCAAAGTTGGCACCTTCTTGTACCTCCTTCCTGGTACCTCTACCATCTACCTCGACACTCCTGCCACCCAGATTGAGGTGCATGGCATCGCTACCTCCACCTCTATGGAATGCCTTGTCTAAGAACATACTACATTAAACTCAGGCTTATCTGTCACTGAACAGCCTAGGTGGCTTACCTCAGATTTAGCAGGTATCGGCAAACTCATCTCAACTTTTGTTATTTCTATTACTGGACCCAAGGCTTCTTCTTTCATTAGCAAATGCTGCTCTGCCTTCTGTAACACCTATGAATCTGAGTGCCATCTACACTTCAACAAATACACTCAGTGTGCTGAATGCTATAAGCTTGGTCACTATAGCTTCAAATGCATCATCCTCCGTCTCCGCTACACCTCCAGCGATTGAAAACTCAACACCACGGTTTTTATCGTGAGTTTTTTGTTTTGTCGCGAAACTTTCTCCACCCTCCTGCCCACTCCTGCCTTCGGCCTCGGCCTAGGGGAGTCTGGCTCTTCTCTCCTCTCATGGCTGAGGTATTGACTTCGGTCTACCGTCGCAGGGCCCTCTCTCTCCCTGGGGGTTGGTTGGTTGGAGGCCCTCCTCACCTGGCTGGTAGGTGGTGGGATCCCTTCCACTGCAGTGACGCTATCTCTCCCAGAACAAGGGACTACATGAGAGACGCGGTGAAACACCTGCTATGCTTTGCCTAGGGGGCCGTTGATAATCTTCCTTACTCCTCCTTCCTCCTCCCCCCACGCGTGGCGGGGAGTCGTCTCCTCTTCCTAAGTTGACTGGCTTAGCCTTCTCACGGTCGGCAACCCCTTAACCACCATCATCAGACGGCCTGGACTACAGTTGTAGTAGGGGAGAACAGCCAACAGGCCACGGTCGATCTCCCCATTCTCTTGTTTCCCTAAGAGGCTGCCTAGTCAGACATGAACGCGATTACCAATAGACGATCCTTAAGGTCTTTGGGTCTACCCCCACGCTCTCCTCTCCCTACGGTCAGATCAGCTGGCACCCTACTGCTACACCTTTCCCTCCCCCCGGTTATCGCCCACGGCTGGCTGGTCTCCTCCTTCCCTTCATGGTATTGCACTGTCTCCTTAGGGTGGGTCTGGCGGGGGCCCTCTATCTTAGCACGCTTCGTGTGCCGCTTCCCGCTTGAATGAGTGGACTCGCCCTTCTTGGCCTACGTGGCTTGCTACTACCCTTCCTTTTTTCTTTTTGGGATTTCTCAGCGGGTTTTCCAGGCCCTTCGTGCTTTCTTCTTAGTTAGGATTTCCTTGTTTGTCCATCTAGCTGGGCTTGGGTTTCTTTTCTTTGAGGCGAGATGTGCAGTTGGCTCCATACCAGAGGGGCTTGGGGGGTTGGCTTTTTCCTGTGGCGAGAGGAGGGATATGCATTTTTTGTTGTCATAGTTACCGCTCCATACGTTTTTTGTACCCTAAACAAATAATCAATGAGTCAAACAAAAAAAACGAAGCTTCCAATACATCCTGCCTGCATCCTGCTACTAGTGCCTCCTCCCTCACTCTACTGGGGATTACTCCTGTCCCATCTCTCCCTGCTCTCCCCATAGCCATCCCTGTAGCCATGCCACACCCAAGTGTCTGAACTGTGATGGCCCGCATGAATTCCATTTGCCTGTTTGCCCTTCTGCCCCATGGCCAGCTACCTAAGAGTCTGGGACTTCGGAGAAACATGAAGAAGAGGTGGAGATGGACAGCTCTACATTGGTTGGGATACCTATAACTATAACACCAACTTCTATACTGGCTTAGGACAATGATTATGGAAATAGGTCTAGGAAACTAGTTGATGAGGGGGTTGTCATGGCACTTCTTCACCCTACGATCTGAATACTGAATTGGGTTACTAGTCAGTTTTGGTAGGGAGATTTATTTTGTTCAAGATTGCACCTTTAGGTATGGGTTGCAAGGCTAGAGCAGTACTGTTAGTAGTAGTATTTTATTCGATTTGGTGGGAATTTAGGTGGCCTCGCTATGTGGAGCAGATACGTGCTGGACTGTTAATGAACTTGTACTTTAGCTCTGGTGTTGGTACTCACTCAGCAGAGTAGCTGACGGTATGGGGTTGGTGGACCGGCATCTTGTATTTAGTTGCCTGTTTTTAGAGGGGGTCGTACGGCCCCAGTCCCATCAGTAGATCCTGGCTGGCTTAAGCTACTGTCTGGGAGGTGCTTGATTACAACCCAGATTTGGTGTAACAAGTATAAATAAACTTCGATTGAATTTGGACACCTGTACCAAGAAATTACACCTCTCTTCTGCTGTGCGTCATCTTAAACCTGTAAACCCTGACCCAGAACCCTTGAACCCTGAACTTCGTACAACTCAGCTCAGTTGTGTGCCTGCACCTGAACCTCTCCTCCGGACTCCTGCCTGCTACAATCATGTTGTGCCTTGGGCTACCTGACCCTCAGACCCTACCCTTACAATTAGTGCAATGTAGCCAGAACTACGGGGATACACAATATAAATATTGAAGTATCGGTGTAGCTTTCAGAGAGAGGATCGCTACTGGCCGGGTCCCCGACCACTTCTCTTCTGTCCCTGACCTCTCCTCCCCTGAGCAGATCAACTTAGCTCTTCTAAACCACTTCTTCCCTCACGAGATCCCTGCTCCCACTCCATCTATTCTTATACCCTTCCGTGACTCACCCATTCTCTTAGCTGAAGAAGTCCAGAGGGCCCTGTCTAAGTCGTCAAACTTGTCAGCACCAGGCCCTGACCAGATCCCCTACAGGGTCTGGAAGAGGGTCCATGCAGCTAACCCCTCCCTCCTTGTCAACCTCCTCTTATCCTTGGTGTCATTCAGCTTCCACTCACCCTCTCTCAAAAAGGCTAATGGAGTTGTTCTCTCCAAGCCAGGTAAATCAGACTACTCCTTACCCACTTCTTTCTATATTATCGTCCTCCTCCAGACTGTTTTGAAAATTCTAGAGAGGATCATTGCCTCTCAACAATCTTTAGTCGCCCGCTTGCGCGGCCTGATCATCCTAAACCAATGCAGCTCACTCCCTGGTCTCAGCACCTATGACGGCTGCACCGCCCTCACCCATGAGATCCGCTGCCTGCAGAGGCTCGGGCTCAAAGCCTTGTCACACTTCCTTGACATCAAGGGGCGGTTTGACAACATCAACTTGTCATTGCTTACTGCTTTTCTGAAGTTCAGGGCGGTGCCTCTGTACATCTGCATCTGGGTTCAGTCTTTCCTTTCTAACAGACAATGTTGTCTTCACTTTCAAGGGTTTCCTAATGTGTTCTCTCCAGTTCAGGTGGGCATGCTACAAGGGTCTCCTATCTCTCCTCTTCTGTTTGTCATTGATGTGTCTCCTCTTCATTTGGATATTCCCAAGGGAATTATGTTTTCCTATGTTGATAATTTCACTGTTACGGTGGCTTCTCCCTCTGACAGACGCAAGGTTCAGCTTTTGCAGCATTACTTTCTAGCTTTGAAGAGAAGGGCAGGTGCGATAGGCATGTCCTTCTCCGTGCCCAAGATTGAGCTCTCCCATTGGAGGACCTCAAGGGATCATGGAGCTCGCTGCTACACCCCAGTTATCTTGGACGGTACTCTCTTCCACCCTGCCGGGCTGGTTCACTAACTTGGCTACTGGGTCATCCCTAGCTTGGGCCCTCACCTCACTTCGCAAAATGATTGGTGCTTGCCCAGCGGGCTTTTGTAATCATAAGACAGCTGTCTTTCCTGGGCAAAGGCTTACCTCCTTATCTTAATAGGAGACTCACTGTGGAGCTCGTCCTTCTGATTCTGTCCTACGGGGCCGATCTTCTGGTCCCCAACGCTTCTGCACTCCACAAGCTGGAGGTCTTCTGGAACCGTGTTCTCCGCTGGGTGACCAACTGCTTCCACTCTACCCCCACCTCAATCCTCCCCTGCGACGCCAGCATTCCCCTGTTGGTAGTCCTCCACCCCCACAAGTGCTGCGTGGCGGCCTTGAGGATGGCCTGCTCACTGCCCGAGGTGAACCCAGCTTTGGCTAGGCTCCCTCTGTCCTTCCCCTCTGCTTCAGCAAAGAGGGCCGTGGATTCCAACCAGGCCCTGTCTGTCGGACTGAAGGGCAATGGCTACCCCCTCCTCTGG
>LN891148.1:10104-45019 GCA_900010015.1 Tuber aestivum
GCTTCTGCACTCCACAAGCTGGAGGTCTTCTGGAACCCGTGTTCTCCGCTCGGGTGACCAACTGCTTCCACTCTACCCCCACCTCAATCCTCCCCTGCGACGCCAGCATTCCCCTGTTCGGTAGTCCTCACCCCCACAAGTGCTGCGTGGCGGCCTTGAGGATGGCCTGCTCACTGCCCGAGGTGAACCCAGCTTTGGCTAGGCTCCCTCTGTCCTTCCCCTCTGCTTCAGCAAAGAGGGCCGTGGATTCCAACCAGGCCCTGTCTGTCGGACTGAAGGGCAATGGCTACCCCCTCCTCTGGAAGGCCCCTAGGCCCTCTCTGGCGATACGAACCCACCTTCCCATTGATGGAATAGCTCACTCTCTCGCTTGAATTGCCATCAGGGGCACTCTGCCAGGTGTGACCAGGCACTTGGTCCCTGGGCCAGTCAACACTCTTGCCTCCTCGTAAAAGTACTCTCTCCTAAAAGGTACTACCCGGTCCCTCCTTCTCCAAGACTCAGTGCTGCAGGCCCTCCCCCACCTATACTACTCCTATCCTCTGCCAGAAGCCCCGCACTCCTTCATGGGGCTAGAGCGTTTCCTGGCAGGCAGAATACATCAAATGAGAGCTGGAAAGAGCTATCTAGTGGCACATACCCCCTGGAATGAGCCAGACAAGCCTACCACCTGTCCTGCATACGGCCATGAGCCTGCGACTATGCAGCATGCCATCCTCTCCTGCCCCTTGAAGGCCCCCTCGATGCTTCTCCATATCCCAGAAGTGGTTAACTTGGGCCTTGAGGCTCCTCTCTGGGCTGATAAGGATCTCTTATGGGCCCTCGCGCGATACATTTCCAATACCAGAACCAACTTTCCCCCTGCTATGGGCGGAGCGCGGGCGTCGCCCAGTATCAATTCTGTTTCAGATTGAAGTGGTGGTTTTTCTTCCTTTTGGTGGCCTTCCTGGCTTTTACTTAACTTTCCCTGCTTTGTGTTTACTTCGTGTGAGAGGGGGCCTGTCTTTTCTTTCCCGATTAGTCACCCTGGCGGGTGCATTGGGTTGCGTTGCCCACAGGCGGGGATTGTTGGCAGGGAAATATTTCGTTATTGTTTGTTGCTTTTGACCTTAAGGTTTTGTTTTTGCCATAGCTAGTGCTCCATGCAGGTTCTTATACCATAGCAAAGAATATATGAGTTAAACAAAAAAAAAAGAAAATGTCTAGCTTTCAGAATCATCAGTGGATAGGGAGGGGCTCCTATCAATATATTTATTATACTTTGATATCTACCATTTACGAAACTTCCTTGACTATTTTCTGAAAAAGCTTCTTTGTCCTAGTTGCAATTCATTTGACTTTAGAACTAGCTACTACCTATCATGAAACTATAGCTCCTTGTAGGAGCAGCACTTAATCTGGCCAGGTTCTGATAAAGGGTGGACTTTGGCACCAGATTCTATAGGCATCTCTTCCATGCAGTACCTAATATGTGGCATCCTGGTTCTACTCCACGTCAGTGTTTTAATAGTGTATTGAATATCTATTTGCTACTAATACTTACAGAGCAACAACTGGTTGTAGGAGTTGGTTTTATCCTAGCAAGGGTCTGGTACAGTGCTGACTTTGATACAAGATATCTGGGATGTCCTTTAAGTGAACTGGCTAATATATATTACCCTAATCCTACTTGATACTAGCCATTTAATTGCACATTAAATATCTACCCTGCCCTAATATTGATGCAGTTTTATCCTGCAACAGAAGTAGTATCATAGAAGTGTTAGGAATTAAAGCTGTCTTCATTGTTCATGATTGCATCAACTTGAACCAGTGAGAAAGTGACCTAAATTTTTAAATGTGGTTCGATACAAAGAAGTACATGGCAACTGATACTAGACACTTAAACAATCTTTTCTCCATCACTTTATGACATTTAAGGATTCTGTGATGTTTTTCATATTATTTACAGGTTTGCTAATGTATGGATAAATTTCCACAGGTTCTCATAGACATTGCGTGATGAGAGAGGGTGGTGAAGATGGGCACTTTTGGTGTAGCAAGGGCATCGGACAATCCCTTTTCTCCTAGTACTTTAGGAACGGAAAAGTTCCTGTGAAAGTCAACCACAAATCTCATGAAAAAGCTCTGTTCCCCCTGCCAACCACACACACACAAACACACAAACTCACACACACAAAGACACAAACACACACACACAACATACACGAAACATACACAAAACATACACACAAACACACAGACAAATGCACTCACGAAAACACCACTAGACTAACCATTACACAAACTGACGGAGAGGTTGCAGCTCAACAATGAGACTCCGCCTCTTCATCCAGCGGAATCGTCTCCCACCCACCAAGATATGGTGGGACACATCCTCCTTCGAACCCGGCGACGACCACAATATTAGCACGCTCCTATCGCGAGTGGCCCAGATCGTGCCGATGGAGTCTGGAGGTTGGGGATTGGAGGATTATGCGGTTGAAGTGGATGGCTTTGAGGTTTTACATTTCCAGGAGGTGGAGAGAGTTATTAGGGAGGGGGATGAGGTTGTGTATGTCTCTCCCCCCATGTGGCATTGTTTGAGCATATTTTCAATCGGGTGCTAATTTGATGTGTAGTATTCGCCCTTTGACTACAACCGAGATTCGACAGAGGAGGGCTAGCGGGCGACGGCAGATTAGTACTTCGGGACGGAAATTGCTGGACGGGACGCCGTTTGGGAGGCCGATGATTACGACTAGGCCTGCCCCTGACAGGCCTAGGCTTTCTATACCGCCAAGGAAGAGGGTGAAGACTGGCTACAATGCTGATCATTCTACTCTTGTACAAGTTAGGTGCGACGATGACGGCAAGAGTGGCCGTGGAGACGAGAGTGACGACGAGAGCTACCAGGAACCGGATGAGGAGCAAGAGGGCTCTGGGATAGGTGACTGGGAGGAGGAGCTTGGGGCTGATATGGGGGCAGAGGTCACGGCTCATGCCGAATCAGATGATGAGGAAGAAGATGGTACCGACGACGCGGACTTTGAAGAACTCTCTAGAGACTATGAAAACCCTCTTATGGATTACTTCGAGAGTGATGAAGCTGCACCCCCCCGGGTTTCTACCTCTGAGCCGCCGTCCCAATCGGAGACAGTTTTCGGGGCCCGAGACACCCAATCTTTGCAAGGACAGAATGGAAGCCTTCAAGGGGATACCTCTGAGGATGGCGATGACTACACTGACAGCGAGAGCTCACAGGACAGTTATTTGTCGGACGATGGTGATAGCTCCGGCAATATTCCAAATAGCGGCGAGGAAACCATGAGGGTAGATGTTATCGGTCAAACAGGGGACTTTTTCCTCCCAAAGTATTTTTGTTCAGATGCAAACGTATTTGGAGGTGTAGTTGATTCGCCGAAATTGACTCAACTTTATCAATCTGACGACATGTCGGGGGGGGCGGGGGGGGACGAAAGCGAGCGCGACTCAGAGCATCAGAGTCTCACCGAATCTCCAGCGCCTGCCGGACCAGAACAAGATGAAGGTTCTCGTAGTGGCTCGGCAGATTCTTCCGATGATTCTAAACCGGAGGGATTTGGTGAATCTGAGATGGTAGGAGTACAGAAAGGCAGGATAAGTTCTAAGGTGACCAGGTAAACACACCCAGGGAGCATTCTTTGAATCTTTGCTAAATCTATACCTCAAAAGAAAAAACCTAGTCCCGTGTGCTTCGCAGGGACCTCCGTCTTTCAGGGTGCCGCCGGTGCCAATAAGGCAACCGAAAGAACTTGCCGTTGCCCCGGGGGCCCTCCCATACCAAGGGAATCGCGGGACCAAAGCTAGGAATGAGCGCAAGAAGCAGAGACGTAAGAACGGGCGGTTACTCACCGAGCTTGTTAATTCTGGGGTGTTACCAAAAGGCTCTACCATCGATGATCTAAAGACATACCAGAGCAGACGTAATCTTGAAGATGCGGATGAACAGTTGACGGACAAGCATCAGCCCTCTCACATTGATGGCGGTGGTGGAAAACAAATAGGTCTTGAGCTATCCGAAAAACGAGGTGCCGAGGAGCCTCTCCGAGATGTCGCGGATCATGTTTTACGGAGGGCTCTACAGGGACAGCAGTCGAATAACTTACCGGGAGAAGGGGCTAGCAAGAAGGGCCAGCGTAAGAAACTTAGGAAGGCTTTCACTAGAGCTAAGAAGAAGAGGAGCGTTCCAGAGGATTGGGAGTTCAACCGGTGGTTGGCCGAACGCCAGAAAAAGGCAGTGGCGGAAGATCAACTTACCAGAATGGATGTTGAAGACGGCTTAGATGGTGATGTGTCTCTGGAATCCGGTGGGAGGCCTGTAGAACTACGTTCCAAGCTATCGTCTAAGCAAACGGGTGTTTGTCTCCCACGAGATCAACCTCCACCCCTACCTCCACATCGAGATCCTCTCATTCCCGCCCAGGACAGGAGCTGCCCACGGGGCCCACGGAAAATTGTCTATGATGAAAACGGGGTCCCTAATCCAGTCTATGCAGGATTTGACGAGCAACAGTGTGAGGCAGAAAATTCGGAGGCATGGCAGAACAAAATCGTTTTGAGCGCTGTGGAATGTGAGCAAGAGGGAGTGGAGATACCAACTCCCGAGTTCCCATTCAAGCAACCGACGTACCAGCCGGGCTTTGGATGGGAGGCTACTGGAAATGATAAAAGGAAGAGAAACGGTGACACGAAGAAGAAGAGAAAGCGGAGACAAGACAAGGAGAACTACAGCTACGATTATGATTATCAGAGCTGCCAAGACCCTGGTTATGGCGACTGGGTAGGCCACGATTACTATGATGATAGCACAGCGGCTCCTGCACCTAAGGGCAGGACTACAGACATGGCGGAGGCCAACCCGGTCGATGACCTGCCGCTTCTGCCAGAGAATATTGCGGCATTATATCCACTCACACAACCGGTTATTCCTGGCACTATTGTTGCATTCAAACAATTGATGTTGACTGAAGATTACACTCCAATCATGGCAGATTATCGAACTGCTATCGTGCAGGCTGTGCATGCGCAGGAAAAAGATGGACCAACTTTAGAGCTACGGTTGGCAGTAAGAGATAGACCAAAGCGCCGTATTAATCCTGAAACTGGCGAGAAGATTCTACGCAAGTTTGAGATCCCCGGTGACGAGAATGAGGATGAGGGATTCCTGGATTTGATGTTTGGGCAATTGTTGGAAGCCAAGGTTGTTCGGCTCCCGGAGGGCCTAGACCACGGCAGGATTGCAAGCAGCGATGGAACCGGGGGCACCGGTGAAACTGGAGACACACAAGAGGGCAACCCAGACGAGGAGAGGAATGAGGGAAACGTGCGCTGCGGTATTCCCGAGGAGGCCGATAGCTACCCTCCTAGTGTCCAGGTAAACGCTACTTTATATAATGGGCTTGCATCATGTTCGGCCGAGGGATCTCAAGACCAGGAGCAGGACCTCGAACTGGATTTAGGGCCAGAGACACAAGCCGCCCAACCGCAAGAGTGTTTAAAATCCCCCAGTCCAGTGGATGGTGTCCCCGGCACCGCGGTGGCTTTGTCTAGTGCGCCGACATCCCAAGTTGAAGCGTCTATTGCACCTGTTTTTGACAACCGGGAAAGTGACCCCTCATACGAGCCGGAATCGGTTAGTGACTCAGACGGCCTAGAAACCCTTGAGAGCATGTTTGCCTCTTCGCAGAGGGTCAAGCCGGAGCCTTCCAGCCAGAGGTCCCCCGTCTTACCACCGCTCCCGATGTTTTCACCCTCGGGTGTAGGCGTCGAGGAGGACGACGAGCAGTTTCAGAGGCAAATGCGGGGGCGGGCGACAAGTGAAGAACCCACGGCCCCCAAAGCCATTAGGACAAAAATCTCAAATGGTGTCAAAATTGCTAATTCGGAGGCGCAAATCATTGACCTGACTGGGACGAGTGACCCAATCGTCATGGATGATAGCCTGAGGGGGAGGGTAGGTGGCGGGAGAAGCAGGGCCAAGGGGAGACAATGGCGGGCAGTCAAGGGCTAAATTTAAATTTCACTTCTGATACTTTCTTTTTGATTTCATTTTTGCTTCTATCTCCTTTCAAACACCCTTGGAATTCATTTAGTTGCCATGTTGGAGGCCTTGCTTCGGTGTTTGTGCCCAAAGTATTATATTCCACCTTTAGCCATCCGACCTTTTTGTACTTGTACTTTTCTTTGAAGTTAGGGGGAGGGTAATTAGGAGTGCATACCAATGGTACAGGGAAGTGGGGAAGGGTCTATAATATTGTACAACTAACGCATTCCATGCCTCTCACTCCATTTAGCACCGCTACGAGTACGCGGCATTATCATCCCTCGCCGTTACAACCGGCACTCGGGGCCCCAATAACTGACGAAACACTCTGCGACTTCTTATACTCCTTCTCCAACTCCTGCTGAATCTCGGAATCCAATTGCCTCTCACGCTTTGTTCTCATGCGCTGCTCGTCGCGGATGACGCCGGCGTGCATTGCCTAGGTTCCTCATCGAGTTAGTTTGTTGCGGTGCTGGTGAATTGGGAACGCGAAGGGGGACAGACAGCTTGTTCGGCACGCTGGAGGTAATGTACGAACCAGATGACTCCTCCGCAGAGGAGGGTGGTTGTTGCGAGGGTTGCTCTGGCAGCACGAGACATTTTGGATGTATGAAAGTGGGGGATGGACTGATCGCCGAAGGGTTAGTCTGCTAGACCGGTAGCAATTTAGAGAGGTTGCGCGAGATCTGCGGGGCTTGGCTAGGGTTGATTCTGACACCCGAGTACTCGACATTTGAGACTTTGCGTTGCATGTATCCAGAGTCATTTTTAGGGTCTTGGCTTGCATATGCCAAGATTAGCAACATCCAGATCTTGATTTGACTCTGAGGCAGTGGCAAATACAACAAATTTGACCTCTAGGACTGTGAAATTTCTTCATGCCCCCAATACTACTCTGTTTCAAATTAATTTCATTGTTCCTGAGACCTACAAAGCAGCAGAATGAGTGATTTCCATTTTTCTTTATTTGAATTTGAATTGGGTCTAGCTGAGCTGGAAATCTATCACCATGTGTCAGTATGGACCAATGAACATTGGCGAGGTCAAGAGTGGGAGGGAGGTGCAATTGATTTGGAGGCTCTAGAGCCTGAGGCATGGAAGACATACTTTAGGTACTGTATATAAAATGATAATAATATTCCAAATATATTATATAATGAATAATTAATAACTTAAAAAGGGTTTTTAAGTATGAGATAGAAAGATTAGTTTGGTATCTGGAGATACTAGAAAAGGTTTCTGAGGATAACATGATTTATGAGCCTGATGGGATAGTACTTTGCAGGCTTCTAGTATGACTGGCATGGCCGTACAGATTATCCGACATGTACCTGCAGTTTGGATACAAGCCTGAAAGGGTATTACAGATTACCCATATGCTTTTACGGTTCATCTATGATAGTTGGCACTATCTGCTAGTTTTTGATAGTGAGCGCCTTACTCAGAAACCACTAGCAATGTACAGTGTTGCTATCAAGGAAAAAAATGCTCCATCGGAAAGCTGTGGGAGTTTTATTGATGGGACCTGAAGACCTATTGGACAGCCAACTTATGGGCAAGAGTCAGTATACAATAGATGGAAACAATTTCAATGCCTTAAAAACCAAGCAATTGTTGCACCCAATGGGAGTATCACACATTTATATTGACCAGTGAAAGGTTGGATACATGATGCTGCAGTTTGGATGGAGAGTGGAATATTGGAAATTTTAGATACTTCTGCCTATGCTCCCAATGGTTCCACATTACAGATATATGGTAATCAAGCCTATGGAATTAGTGACCATCTGATATCACCATTTGCTGGTGCTATGATCACACAGGAACAACGGGAGTAGAATAAAGCAATGTCACGAGTAAGAATTGTTGTTGAGTGGTGCTTTAAAGAGGTACTTCAGCTCTTTTCTGCATTGGATTTTACATGCACTCAACAGGCTTTGCTTTCTCCAATTGGCTTACAATATCCTGTCGTGGTTCTTTTATATAACACTCATGTCTGCTTACATCATCCCCAAATCCCCCAGTAGTTTGATCAAGACTATGAATTTGATCAATATGCTCTGGTTGATAAACCAGAACTTTCTAAGCCATGAACATTAGAAGAATATTTTCATTATCATGATGATTGTAAGTTTAACAACCTTTACTATAATCACAACTCTATGCTAATTACTGAAATATGTTACAGGACTGCGAACTGCGCAGTCTACCTGTCACTCTGCCAGTTAATTCAAGCACTGGCATTCTGTCTATCGGTATTCAGCTCCCGGCAGGACAGATGGTAGGACCGGAGCAGATACCTGAGAAGAACAGCCATCCCAGGATTTGCTTCAACCATTGCCTATAGAGTTCGTTACGGGGCCTCCGGGGCCCCGAAAAACACGGGCCCCTGGCCCCCATTCCCTGTCCCGGCTCGCTCACCGGCCCGGAGAGGGGTATTTTTGGAGGCTGGCCCTGCCCTATCACCCACCAGGGGCCCCGCCCCACCCATGCTCCAGACAGGCCCCCGGCAAATTTAGGTGGGAAGATATGGGGCCCCAGACGGGGCCGGGGTGGGGAGGACTGCCACAATACCTTCCCTAGGCCCGTATAACTACGGGGCCCAAGAGGGCAAACCCTGCCCTACCCCGCCCTATAACGAACACTAATTGCCTAAGATGGACAGGCGGGCCCTGCAAGTGTCTCAAGTGGCTGAATCTGTCAGGAACCTGTATATGACCTGAGGGTCCTGCAGGTAACAGGTAAACACTACCGGTAATGGGTGTACAATGGAGGTAATAGGCAGGCTCCTGACGGGTACGCTCTAGGGGTGACAGATCGGTGGGCTCCAAGAGTGACAGGCTGGCTCTGGGAGTGTTGAGCGCAGTCACGGTGTTCGCAACGGGACAGTCTACTCGGTCATTTTCTCAACATGTCCAACAAGTAGGAATGAAGAACCAAGACAAACTACATTGTATCATCCCATCCGGTCTTTTCCTGAACTTGCCTGACATATAAGAGCTGATATATAAGAGTAAAGCGCTATCCACCGACAGTTTCCTGCGATTACCAACAGTCATCCACTATTTTCTGCTGTGCCTTAAATCCCTAATCCTTTCCTACCATCCTCTATGATCTGTGGTGGTCCTATATTGTTACCTACCATCCCCTATCAGAAGTTGCCTCAGATGATGGGGCTTATCCTCCTGTCTTATGACAGCCATCCTAGGAGTTCAAGGACAAGGACGGGCAATATGTTGCTGTCCTGTCCTGTCTTGGTCCCTGGAGGATTGAGAACACTGGATGGGCAGGCTCCAAAGATGAACAGCAGGGGTGATGGGTGGGCTCCAGGGTTGATAGGTAGGCTCCAGAGGTGATTGGGGGGCTCCGGGAGTGATTGGGGGGCTCTGGGGCTAGCAGAGGGGCTCTAGAGATGATGGTCAGGCTACAGGAGTGATGGGAGAGTGGGCTTCGAGGGTGACCGGTGGGCTCCGAGGGTGACAGGTGAGCTCCGAAGATAATGGCTAGGCTCCTACGATGATGGCCAGGCTTCAGAAGTGACAGGCAGGTTCTGGGAGTGACAGGTGGGCTCTAGGGGTGACAGGCAGGCTCTGGGGGTCATGGGCAGGCTCCAGGAGTGACGGGCGGACTAGGGGGTTGACGGGTGGGCTGCAGGTATGATGGGTAGGATCCAGGTATGATGGGCGGACTCTCGGCATAATGGGTGGATCTGGAGGTAACGGCCAGGCTCTGGCTCTGGGGGTAATGGGTGGGTGGGCTCTAAAGGTGATGGTTCAGGGGTGACGGGGAAGCTGTAGAGGTAATGGATGGGCTATGGGAGTGACCGGTACGCTTCGAGGGTGATTGGCAAACTTCAGGGATAATGGGTAAGCCATGCCGATAATGTGCCAGTACAGGCCTTGTGGACGACAGGTTGACCCTGCTGATAATAGGTGGACCCTACAGATGACCGGTAGACCGTGCAGATGATAAGTAGGACCGGGAGATGATAGGTGGGCCTGAGGAGAATGTATAGACTCTGCGGATAATATGTAGGTCCAGAGGATGATGGGTAGTTATTAGGCACATGCTTTTGTAGTATTAGGTCAAGAGGTAAAGGACCGTGTTTAGTTTCTTTCATATCCTGTACTGGTACACATAGGATATCAGTTACTGTTAGTGGTTTTGTACTGTTTTTTTACATCTCATACTAAACAAAATTGTAATAATATACCACAAGTTATTGATACATATTACTATTATCTCAATTTCGTGATACAAGAGTTTGTAAAAGCATTTGAATAGCCTCATTTGTTTGCTAATTACTTTCAATCAACAAATTAATTTTTCTGCCTAACTTACGCTGCTCTGCAGCACTTTCATGCTCTTGCTCCTCCTTCTGCTCAATTTTCTTTCTCAACTCACTAGCCTTCTTGTGAAGGCCATCAACAACACCTGCAACCTCCTTAGCGAAGAGGTTTTTTGCTTGCTTTGGTCGCTTGCGTGGTTAGGTTGGAGATATTTCTCAATCAATATTTGCTTCCTGCTAGCTGTGACTAATGCCAGCCTTGTGTAATTCCAAGAATTGTTTTCGGACAAGGCCTCGCATGGAGCACTCTTGGAGCTTCTTGCTATCATCCCTCTTCTTTTCTAATTTCCTCTTTGCGAGATATTTAATATTGGCATTCTTTGATAATAGCTCATATTTGAGTGTAATATTATTGAGTCATTCGATATGATCGGTAACTTCCTCCTCTGTTCCAGTTTTTTCTTTAGAATGTATTTGCATTTCCTATAATTAATTTAATATCTATTTACAAGCTATCCTTCTATCTTATTAATTGAAATTAACATACTTGACTAACCTTATACCACTGAACTAGCTTTTCCATACTATCTTTACAGGCAGACAAGAATCGACTCATCCTGTAATTGGTGAGACTTGTTGAAACGTCACTCCATTGGTCTTCTTTTCTTGCTAACTGACAGAAGATAGGATCATCTATTTGGACTTGTTGGCCAAGAGCATGATCTTCCCCTGGCTGCTATGCAGCTCCTCGCTTTCGGTTGGCTTGCAGTGTAATGGGCAGGGCCTGAGGGGTGGGTAGCCCAAGGCACACCACGATCAGGACAGGCAGGATTCTGGAGACGAGGTATAGGTGCAGGGGTACAACCGAAACGAGGAGTACGAGACTCGGGGTTCAGGGGTTCAGGGTCAGGGTTCAGGGGTTCAGGGTCAGGGTTCAGGGGGTTCAAGAGGATGCCAGATGACAGAGAGTGTAATTCCTAGGTACAGGTGTCCGAATTCAATCATGATTTTTATTTATACTTGGTACCGCTATACATGGCTTATAACTGAGCGATCATCTCTCGTACACCTGGTATAAGGTCGGGCGGGCCCCTAGCGGACCACAAGCAGACTGGGACTGCCCTCAAAAGCAACAGCCTGGGGCCAAGGTCCCCACAATACACCAGTGTACTCCCCCAAATAACAACTACCATACAAAGTGTAAAAGCCTCCGAGTCTCAACCGTCAAACACTCCCACAAGCGAGCAAACACGAAAGCTAAGTACAAGACCCATCACCGACCATCCCCTCCCTTGCCCCAACCAACAAACCGACCACCAACCCAACGGGAACAGAGAGACCGAGGTCCTTGGTCCCACTAAGCAAGCAGAAGGTAGTTACGGCCCGCAACCATCACAAAAAATAAAAAGAATCAAAAATACAAATCTGGTCTGTATACTGTCCCGTAAACCCAATAAAATAAACCCTCCACAGTTGAAAATCCCCATGCCACAGAGCCAACCGTCCACCTGGAGGAAACATCTGGTGCGGCACCAACCCCAACCCACGTGACCCAGCCAGGTTCCCAGCCACCGAGCAGGAATGCCATACTTGCAATGGGTATGACCGCCAAGCCCCAGTGTTCAGCCAGGTTCCCAACCAGGCCGGCACACATCAGCCCCCACCAGGGGAGCCGAGAGCCAATTACCCCACAGCACCCCAAATAATCAGGTGGGGGGGAACATCTCAGGGTCAAAGCCATCCCCACCACACATAACGAGCCAGGAGGAGACCCAAAAAGACACCGTAAGTGCCCACGATCGAACTATGTTGTAGGAAATGGGGGGTCGAAGGAATGATGTAAGGAGGATGAGCGACCAAATGTGTCAAACCTAGAAGTAAAACCAAAAGCCGAAGCCCTCAGCCAACCGAGGAGAAAGGATGTCAGCACCAGAGAACCCAACGCTATCCAGTCTCAAACCTGAGACCTGTAGGAATCAGAAACGCAACCCCCTATACCAACGAAATGAAAGCAGAACCTACGTGGAAACTAGAACATCAGGGAATGCCGCCAGCAGCACACATTATTCGCAATGAAGGTTCAACTGTGAGGAGACAACCAAAGTTATCAGAGGAGTCCGAGTATATTCCCGTGGGAAGCTGTTAGCAAAAGAAGGTGACCAGGCCCGCGGGCAAGGAACCAAGGGTGTCCGAAGAAGATTACCAGATTGCGTAAAGAAAGTAAAATCTAAACGGGCACACCCCTTTATATATTAAGGAAATCATCCATAATCACTAATACAAAAGAAAGTTCTTGGCGTCGTGCGCAGCCACTATCCTTGTGCCAAGTTCCGCCATCTTCCATTGTGTGGCAACGCATTCCAATAACCTATACAAAGGAAATCCCACTATGCAACCAAGAAAACCAAAACTAATATATGCAACCAAAAATCCATGCACATTCCGTCTCCATAGCCGGGTGGCTGTGACACTAGCCACTCTCTCTGACGCCGAAGTCCCTTGAGGTGCGTCATTCGGGCAAGGGTCCAGGTTTATGAAAGTAGCGTTCATGGAACCGAACCAGAGCTTGGAGCCTGTTGACGGAGTCGGCAGGTTCCCAGGTAGCCTGTGCATATCCTTTCCAACTGATCAGGTGACGTAGACGGTTGCGGACAAATTTAGCATCTAAGACCTCTTCCACCTGCCGTTCCTGCTCGCCATTGACCTCTATGGGTGGTGGCAGTAGTATTTCTTGGCCTAGAAGGGGCTCATGTAAGGTGAGGTCAAGGAGGGCAACATGAAACATGTTGTGGGTTTTCAGGGTAGGCGGGAGGTCTCATCAGTAGGCATGGGTTCCTATCTGGACGAGGACAAAAGAAGGGCCGCAATGTTTGTCGTCCAGCTTTAGAAAGGGCCGTTTGGTTCAGATATTCTTGGCGTTTAGCCAGACATGGTCCCCAATCCGGAAGTGAGGGGCCGGGAGCCTTCCCTTGTCAGCGTACTCTTGTTGCCGATCCTGGGCAAAGGCGATCTCGGTTCTCATGTGGTCGTAGATATCGTTGATGTATTCCACAAAGGTGTTTGCTCTGGGTTTATTGGAGGTGTCGTTCGGGGCATCTAGGAAGTCCATGCGCGGGTTGTAGCGGTGGTTGGCAAAGAAAGGGGACAAATCGGTAGATTCTGAGGGATGGTTGTTGGCTGCGAACTCCGTTATAGGAAGCCAGAGGGACCAGTCATCCTGTTGATAATTGACGAAAGCTCGGAGGTACTGTTCCATGATAGTATTGACATGTTTCAGTTTGGCCATCTGTCTGGGGGTGAAAGGCTGTGGACATTTTTCATTCAACCTGCAGTCTTTTGCATACGGTTCTCCAGAAGTCGGCGGTGAACTGAGTACCTCGGTCGAAGATGATGGTTTTTGGGAGGCCATGGTGTTTACAGATATGGCGAAGGTACAGGTCGGCCAGGGTAGGGGCATCGATAGTGGTACGACAGGCGATCAGGTGGTGCATTTTAAACAGTTGGTCTACCACTACCAGGATAGCATCATTCCCTTGGCTCCAAGGTAGTCTGGTAACAAAGTCCATGGATATATGTTTCCAGGGGCGGTTGGGTATTGGCAGCCAATGCAGGATGCCAAAGGGGCCATGCCGGGAGGTGCGACTTTGTTGACAGATAGGGCAATTGGCCACGAAGCGTCCAATATCTCGCCTCATGCCAGGCCAAACATAACTTCGGGACATAAGTTCAGGGGTTTTGGCGTGTCTGGAGTGTCCTGCTGAGGGCCGGTTATGAGAGTCTTGTATAAGGCGGAGGCACAACTCATCGTGTGGGGGAACACAAATCCGATTGTGGTAGAGTAGGCGATCTCCTTCGCGTATGCACTCATTGAGCGATAGGAGGCGGGAGTGTCTGTCACCCTTGTCCAGGGCGCAGAGGACCTGGTTGGGAATTGTCTCAGCTTCATAGGCCTTCTTCTAAAGATTGCCAATCGGGGATGCTCCAGTAGGGAGCGTAATGTTCGCCAATAAACTCATGAACTGAGACTTTTGCACTACTTGGGTGAGATGGTTCCTTCCTTCTTCCACCTCCTGGGGTATTTCGTTCTTCATACAGGTCAAAGTGTCAGCTTTGCCATTCACCTTTCCTGGCTGGTACTCAATCCGGTAATTGAACTGTAACAGAAATTCGGACCAACGGGCTTGCCAGTTGTTTAAAAGCCTCTTGGTAGTAAAATGCTTGAGGTTGAGGTGATCTGTTAGGATGGTCACCTGTCTCCCCAGAAGGTAGTATCTCCATTCCTTGAAAGCCCTAACAACCGCCATGAGTTCCTTGTCATAGATGTCATAGTTGGATTCCGTAGGACTGTGCTTGCGAGAATAGAAAGTAACTGGATGGAGGCATCCGCTGTTATCCTTTTGTGACATGACACCAGCAGAGACGAAGTCGGAGGCATTGGTTTCAATAATTACTTCTTTGTGGAAATCGAAGGGGGTGAGGACAGGGTGTGACAAACTGTGACTAAGCAAGGCAGATTTCACATAGCTCGGACTTCCGAGTTATAAGTATATCCAGATGTCACATGATGCACATTAGTGCGCCATAGGTTATTATGTTTACCTGTTTGTGACTCACAGTTGTGAGTCACACGATATTATGATTTTCACACAAGACTCATACTTATGAGTCATGGGTTTCACTCAGGTGATGCAAGTTGGGCACCTGACTTGATTATTCTGTTTTGATTGCTTTTAGGCATGTTGCGCAGCAACTCATAGGAGTTGTCTGATGGATTTTGCATGAGTCATGGTTATGAGTCACCGGGTTCGCGTGACGAGAGGCATGAGTCATGCCAGGTGAAGAGCTACTATATAAAGGGGTCACCAGCACCCTGAGTATGAGCTCTTCACACGTTCTTCTTGTTTATTTCCTACCTTTAAGTTATTATCAATAAAACCTACCTTTACACTCCTTAAGATTTATCTTAAGAAACCCAAGAATTGTCTTTCCTCCCATGATGAGAGATTAAGTCCTAAGCGAGGACTAAGGAGAAGAATAAGGAGATAGGCGCGAACAAGATAGGAGTCATAGGACTGGACTATCGGGATCGGGTAGGCACAGGCCTGAGAACTATCACCTTATATCAAGAGAAGTATTGTTACCTGTCGCTCGGTCCTACTGGGTAGGATTCTTAACATTAGAACGTATCTACAACGCGACACTTAATGGCTACACCACGGATCCTTTCAACAGAGATCACAAGTGAGACATGGACATCCAAGACGACAGTCTAGGATTAGGAGGATTGGAAGAAGTACTTAGCGAAGCAAGCTGACACTCAGCAAGATCAACAAGTCCAGTCACCCCAGAACCAGTCACTCCACCCATACCTGAAGAAACTCCAGACACACCAACACCTGAAAGAATGTCAGGACCAGTACCGCTACCAGGACCGCCACCAGGACCGCCCCCAGCGGGACCAGCCATGTTCACTCGTGAAGAAGTGCAACAGATGATACAAGAGGAATCCCGAAGCAAGGATCAGAAACCAAAAGTCAAAACGCCACCAAGATAGGATGGTGAAAGAAGTAAACCATGAGGGTTTATGGTCCAACTCCTCACATACTTCAATGCAGTAGGATGGAACCAAGGATACGATGACGACAACATACGTTACACCTTGATGCTACTCGAAGGAGCGGCCCTACAGTTGGTTACTCCTATAGTGCTCAGTCAGACACCCGTACCATGGACAACTTGGGACAGCTTCAAGACTATATTCGAAGCCCAGTTTATAAATATAGAACTGAGCCAATCAGCACGGAACAAATTGGAAGACATCAGACAAGGGACGAAGAATGTCACCGATTACTGGTACGAATTCAGACTTCTCCAATATGATGCTGAATGCGACGAAGCAACAGCAATGAGGGGGTTCATGAAAGGTCTGAAGAGGACCTATCAAGAAGCCTGGAGATACAGCGATGAAAAGTTCACGACTACAGAAGCCATGGCCAACTGGGCCATTCGAAAAGAAATTCAATTTGGACAACTAGACTGGATACAAAAGACTCAGCCAGCCTCAACCCAGTCTAACCAAACATACACCAGAAACCAAAACACCCCCAGGAACCAGAATGGGACCTATAGGACCACCACACAAGGAGGTGATGCAATGGACCTGGACGCGACAAGGAAAAGACCGTCGCTCAACCTCGGGAAAGACGAATCTCTTACAAGACAAAACAATAATTTGTGCCTAAAATGCGGAATAGTAGGGCACATGATTAAGGATTGCAGATGGCCGGCGAACCCAAATCAAGGAAGAAGTCACAGAATACCAGGCCAAGTACTAGATTCCAACCCCGCAGCAACATAAGGGAAATCGATATCGAAGACGAATACAAAACGGTGGCAAAAGACGAAGGTCCCCAGCAATAGATGGTCCGTGGGACCCTCTGAAAGACAAACCCATCTCGACAGCCAAGTACTACACTCTTTTAAGTCAGAAAAAGAACAATAACGACAATGATCATATCATGATCGAAACCACAATATATAATGACAAAAAACAAGCAACCAGGATACCTGCGATGCTCGACTCAGGAGTAACAGAAGACTTCATAGACGAAGAAATCTGTAAGAAACATCAGTTAAAAACCAAGAAAACAAAGAAGGAAAGGCAGATTTACCTTGTAAACGGAAAACCCAGCGATATGGGGTCAATTACCCATACAGCGCAAGTACCTATGAACATTGGAAATCATAGGAAAGCGGCGACCTTCTAAGTGGCGAATCTGCAACACCATGAGATAATCCTAGGGATGCTATGGTTACAACAACTCAACCCCACCATCAGTTGGGAAGAAGGAAAGATTGCGTTTACCAGCGAACCTTGTACGACATGGTGTCTCAACAGCTCGCCGGTAATATACTCAACCCCTGAAGAAGACGCAATCCAAGAGAACTTAGACGCGAAGTTCAATCAAGTTCAAGCAAGAAAGAATCCAAGGATCAAAGTCAAAAAGTTAAGCCAAGAAGCAAAGATACCCACCAAAGGGTCCAAGATGGCAGCAGGACACGACCTGTACACCAATGCAGAAAACAAGATATCAGCCAAGGGGCAGGTAGTTGTACCAATAGGTATAGTCATAGAGTTACCTTAAGGAACTTATGGGCGTATAGTACCAGGCAGCGGTCTCGCAGTCAAACACAGACTCACTACCAATGCTAAAGTAATAGACGTCAATTATACAGGTGAATTGAAGGTAGTCATGGTCAACCAGGACAACAAAGACTATATGGCAAAAAGAGGCGATAAAATCGTGCAATTGATTATCGAAAAAATCAATGAAGATGAACTCCAAATGGTGGAGAACCTGACTAAGACTACCAGAGGAACCAAAGAGTTTGCCAGCACAGACCAGGAGAGGCTGCCACAAGAGAAAGCACCAAGAATCGAAATCAACATGATATCGGCGCAAGCCTTCGGGAAATTCTACTACAAGGGAGAAACGGCAGGAATTCTCAAATGGGATTATCAAAACCAAGGAACAAGCCTAGCAAAGATCAATATCAGCACAGAGCTAGTCATAAGAAGCAGCCCTCAGACAAAGGACGAACAACTAGACCAGTTGGTACCCAAGGAATACCATCAACATCGAGACTTGTTCCAAGAAAAGGAATCAACCAAGTTACCACCCCATAGGCCAGATGTCCATTTGGAGATCAATTTCAAGGAAGCTAGCAAAGGACTACCTCAGAAAAGAATATACCCAGTAGGAGAAACCGAACTCGAAGAACTACGGAAATACATTCAACAGAACCTGGAAAGGGGATGGATTCAGCCATCCTAGGCCAACGGAGGATCACCCATCCTGTTTAACAAAAAGAAGGATGGAAAACTAAGGTTATGCATTGATTACCGAGCACTCAATCACATAACAAAAAAGGACAGATATCCCCTACCTCTAATAGGAGAAGCATTGGATCGACTGGCGTCAGCCAAATACTTCAACACACTGGACATTGGGGATGCCTATCACAATGTTAGAATCAAGGAAGGAGATGAATGGAAAACAACATTCGTGACGAAATATGGGACCTACCAATACTTGGTTTTGCCATTCGGGCTAACCAATGCACCCGCCTCGTTCCAATGATGGATCAACAAAGTACTCCACAAGTACCTGGATATATGTTGCATCGTCTACCTGGAGGATGTACTAATATACTCCAAAGATATGGAACAGCACCAAATGGACGTCAGCAACATAATGGCCGACATCAAAGAATCAGAAATGAGGTGCAAACCCAGCAAATGCAAGTTCCACAAAAAGGAAACCGAATACCTAGGATTCATCATCAATGGCGAAGGGGTCCAGATGGACCCAGTTAAAACCAAAGCCATATGTGAAATGGGAATACCCAAAGAACAAAATGGATCTCCAAAGCATTATGGGATTCTGCAACTTCTATTGAAGGTTTATAGAGGGCTTTAGCCGAACAGCTAAACAATTATACAATCTAACGAAAAAGGACGTCAAATGGGAGTGGGGCACCAAAGAAAGAGAACCCTTCGACGAACTCAGAACCAAGATTACCAAAGGACCAATACTGGTACATTTCGACCCAACAAAGGAGACAATGATCGAAACAGAAGCTTCGAAATACGTATGCTCAGGCATACTCTCTCAAAAATGCGAAGATGGTAAATGGAGACTAGTGGCTTTCTGATCCAAAACGATGACCCCAGCGGAATGCAACTACGACGTCGACGACAAAGAGCTATTAGCAATACTTCAAGCAGTGAAGGAATGGAGAAGATACACGCAAAATGATTAAGCACCGGTCAAAATACTCAGGGACCACAAGAACTTGGTACCCTTCATGACAACGAAGGAGCTAAATGGACGACAGATAAGGTAGATGGAAAAACTCAGCACCTACAACTTCAAGATTGAATACCTCCCCAGAAAAGAAGGAGGAAAGCCAGATGCCTTGACGAGACAATCAGCGGAGAAACTGAAAAATCCGGAAGATAAAAGAATCAAACAGAAACAACAAATACTGTTACCAAAAGAAAAATATTTCCAATAAGAGGATGAAGACAGTGGATATGAGTCCCTGAATGAAATCAACACACGAACAACATTGGACGAAGATATTATGAGAGAAAGTTCGCAAGACGAGGAAATCCAATCCATTAAGGAAAAACTGGGACAAGGAATCAAGGAAGCCAAGGGAGTAGCCTTAGGACTGTGCCAATGGAAAGATGATTACCTGTGGTACAAAGGGAAAATCTGGATACCAAATAAGGAAGAGTTACATACGGAAATCATACGACACCATTACGATCCTCCATATGCCGGGCATGGAGGAACCGCCAAAACTACCGAATTCATCAACCGAAGATATTACTGGCCCAAGATAGGAGAAGACATTAAACGATACGTCAAGAATTGTGACACGTGCCAAAGAACCAAAGTGGTATGACATGCACCTTAAGGATTACTCAAATCAAACGAGGCACCTGAAAAACCATGGAAGTCTATATCATTAGACTTTATAACTGAATTACCCACGTCAAACGATCATAACGCCATACTAGTGGTAGTAGATCGCCTGACCAAAATGAGTCACTTCACACCATGCAAAACGGATATGACGGTATGGCAGTTTGCAACCATATTCCTAAAAGAAATATACCGCCTACACGGATTACCCAAAGACATCATTAGTGACTGGGGATCACTATTTACTTTGGCAGTCTGGAAGGAAACAACGGAAAAATTAGGAATTGAACGACGAATGAGCACAGCCTTCCACCCCCAGACGGATGGGCAAACAGAAAGAATTAACGGCATATTGGAACAATATCTCCATGCATATGTCAACTACCAACAAGATGATTGGTACAACTGGCTACTACAAGCCGAGTTCGCCTACAACAACAGAAAACGAGAAACGATCAAGACGACTCCATTCTTCGCAAATTATGGCACACATCCAGAATACGAAACCATAGGTCATATGCTCCAAGGAAAGATAACGGATAAAAAGGATATGAGTCAACTACATGACACATTACGCAACGAAATGGTCACGGTACAATTACAACAGAAGGAAAACTACGATCACAACAAAAAACCTGATTCAAACCTGAAATCAGGAGATATGGTTTGGTTACTACCACGCAACATCCGAACCACGCGACCTACGAAAAAACTGGATTACAAGAAAATAGGACCATTCAAGACATTGGCAAAAATAGGAAGCTGCGCTTATAAACTCGACCTCCCACTGTCAATGAAAATACACAACACCTTCCACATCAGCTGTAACGGGGGCTCCCTCAGGTAGATGGCTCCTAAGGATGCGACCGCACCAAACTTCGAATCTCTCAAACACAGCTCTTGCAAAAGTGTAAAGAATAAAAGTAAACGGTAAAACTTACTATCGTTAAGCTCAGGCTTATCTCAATTAAAGTCTCTCGAGAGGATGTTGATTGTGTCGGGGTAGGAGAGTTCTCGTATAATCTTTAAGTAGTCAGACTTATACCAAAAACTCCCCCATCAGGTTACCCCGACCAACGTGAGTATGCCCTTCTCCGTAAGGGTTGCTCCGGCACCATTTCCATGTCCCCGAAGGGCTATAGGTGTCAGCGCACTCTAGCAGAAATCTCCCATATGCACATCAGTTCCTGCGAGGTGTTTACCAATACACCTGCCGGAGTGAAAACCTCGGCACATCGGTGTCTCGTCAGTGGCTAACTGTCGAGACCCTTGAGAAAGCTAAGTAAATGACTCTCTTCCCATATGCTATAACCTATGCAAGCAATCGTAGACATCGGCTGTCTTCCGGTTAAGTTCTATCTTTCTTGATTGCGAACTTAAGGGGTCTACGACGCTCCCGCGGAAAGCTGTGTCGGCGGCGGGACCCATAGGCGCTACCCATGGTCCCTTACCCCCGACACACCACTCACCGTGATAAGTGTCATGCTATTAGAGTCTTCAAACAACCCACAAAGAGCCTACGGCAAAGGGGCACGTGTAGGCTTGAGTGGCGTAAAACCTTCCCAGATGTCTCTGGCACTACCCGGGACTACTCTGGGGACCCTTCCGGATAGCTCACGCTAACTCCGTCAGCTTTGGTCCGTTTTACTCCATTCCTTTTGGAGAAAGTACTTGACCTTCTCACCTTGGCCCCCTTATATATCCTGCGAACCGCTTCTGGTCGGACGGACGGCGACGACGCATACAGTGTTCTGGACATGTCTTCATAGATTCCATTTAGCTAGCATAACGGCAACTCCACCCATTTTGGCCCATGACGCCCGGGGCGAACCCTGGGGCCGCAGGTACCTGTTAGGAATATTTCTACCAAGTTACAGCTTGTTCGGAGCACTATAGCTCCTTCCGTAGTCTTCCGATCAAAGTGCAATCAAGTGCCCGTCGATCGTCATTGCGTAACAAACAATCCTAACATTTCCCGAAATTCCTCCGAGACCATTTCCGATGGAAGGTAGGGTAATAGTGTCCCAAAGGTAGGGTAATTATGTCCATGGTGACACGAAACCATTCTCCATGGCAAGGTAACGTGACGTCATTGGGTAGGGTAAACTCACCCGGCCTTCTGACCTATCCATCGGCCAGAGCGGACATTGTCATGTTTATTACCACTACTTGGGTATACCTATTCCTTAAGTACCTTCTGTTCTTAGAGATATCCTGACCATCAGATCTCTCTTAGATATGCGCCTGCATACCTTCCTTGTCTACCATCAGACCTCTTGGTCCTTTGTATGGGCGTAGACATAGGTTACCATAGCTCTATTACTTAGGGTCGTTACATCAGCCTACTCGAACTTTACGAAGACAACCCCCTACCATCTTAAAAAAAACCACCACCACCGCCTAGCCAAATAGACGGTAAATCAGAATACAAACTCGAAGAAATCATAGACTCTCGATGACACTACGGCCACTTGCAATACAGAGCAAAGTGGACTGGATACTCTCTAGAACACGATAAGACTTGGTACCCAGCCGAGAACTTCGATCACGCTCAAAATGCAGTCGACCAATTCCATCAACGATATCCCACCAAGCCGTCAAGCAACAGCAGAGGATGCACCCGAATCCGAGTGTGTGGCCCCGTACCTATGCAGAAATGACAGCTACCAGTGGCAACAAATAAAACTGGAAATGAGGCCAATAAGTTCGGCACTCCAAAACACGCCGGAACGCGACGCGTTCAAACACATCACTCCAACCAGCCCGCGATACTCCACCCCGAGCCCAGAAGAGACGACAAATGAGATTGAATACAACCCCGAGGACTGGATAAGTCTGAAAGACCTACCGATACACAAGACCCCTACTACCCAAAGGGAACACGCGAACCTGTCAAGGACAGGTTGCTACGATGATGGGTGCCACCTGCACCAAAGCGAGAAAGAAGGCTCGGGATATTAGCCTCGGGAGACGAACCGATGGCCACCCAAGACTTCATCTCTGGTATCACCAAAGAGATCCCCGACACCAACGAGATCCCCGACACCAACGAGATCCCCGATACCAGAGCCAGTGGAGCTGGTACAATGCATCGAACCGACTCTGAGGATGGAATGGAGGAGGAGGGGGGCGAAAAAACAAAGACTATGGGTAAAACCCCAGAAACCGAAGCAGGTTTCCTGGAAAAAAGACATGGAAGAAGAGACGGAACCCGAGACCTCGAAGGAGGTCAAAATGAAGTGGTTAACCAAGAAGGTCGAAACCAGTAGGTTGCTGGAATATCAGGGAGAAAAGATAGAGGAGCTTAAGAAGGAGCTGGAAAGGGCGAGGTGGAGCAACAACAAATTGACGAAGGAGTTGTGAGGAGAAAGAAATATGAGAAAGGCTCTTCAGAACGACTGGAGAAAAGAAGAGAAGGATGCAAGGAACACTCTGGTCAGGGTGGTCAGGGTGAACACGGGAGCGAATAGGTACTATCCGCTATCCGAAGGAAGAAGATGGGGGATAGAAGACTGAAGCCCAATGGTACTCAGGCTGAGGGAGAGGAGAGCTAATATCACAAACTGTGACTAAGCAAGGCAGATTTCACATAGCTCGGACTTCTGAGTTATAGGTATGTTGGAATTTCACATGACGCACATTAGTGCGCCATAGGTTATTATGTTTACCTGTTTGTGACTCACAGTTATGAGTCCCATGATGTTATGATTTTCACACATGACTCATACTTATGAGTCATGGGTTTCACTCAGGTGACGCAAGTTGCGCACCTGACTTGACTATTATGTTTTGATTGGTTTTAGGCATGTTGTGCAGCAACTCATGGGAGTTGTCTGATGGATTTAGCATGAGTCATGGTTATGAGTCACAGGGTTCGCGTGACAAGAGGTGTGAGTCACACCAGGTAAAGACCTACTATATAAAGGGGTCACTAGGACCCTGAGTATGAACTCTTCACACGTTCTTCTTGTTTATTTCCAACCTTTGAGTTATTATCAATAAAACCTACCTTTACGCTCTTTAAGATTTATCTTAAGAATCCCAAGAATTGTCTTTCCTCCGACGAGGAGAGATTAAGTCCTAAGTAAGGACTAAGGAGAAGAATAAGAAAATAGGCCTGAACAAGATAGTAGTCATAGGACTGGACTATGGGGATCGTGTAGGCACAGGCCTGAGAACTATCACCTTACATCAAGAGAAGTATCGTTACCACTCGCTCGGTCCTAGTCTGTAGGATTCTTAATCCAGGGGCTGTGGTGAAGGTTTTCTTGACCTGTTCTAAACCACGTTCACATTCAGGAGTCCATACGAAGGGTCGGTTCTTTTTCGTGAGAGTACTGAGGGGGCGTCCCAGCCGTGAAAAGGCGCAGATGAACTGTCGTTAGAAGTTGCTGAAACCTAGAAATGCGCGGACTTCGCGTACACGATCAGATACAGGCCAGGTGGTAACAGTTTCCACTCTGGCATTGTCTATTTGGATGTCCTTGGAACTGATGATGAAATCAAGGTACTCCACATGGGTGACATGGAACTCACATTTTTGTGGTTTAGCTTCCAGATCGGCCTTCTGTAGGGCTTGTAACACCCAGCGTACATGCTTGATGTGTTCTTCTTCGATCTTGCTGTACACGTGGATATCATCAAGGTAGGCCATGCAGAATCTGTCCAGTCCCTGGCGTAGGACCTTGTTGATGAAGCCCTGGAAGGTAGTGGGGGCGTTGGTGAGGCCGAATGGCATGACAGTAGAATCAAAGAGCCCATACCAGGTGCCGAAGGCAGTCTTCCATCGGTCCTTCTTGTCCATTAGTACTTGGTTGTAGGTCCCACGAATGTCGATCTTGGAGCAGACTTTGGCCTCAGTAATGTTCAGGAAGGTTTCGGTCAACAGGGGGAGGGGTCCACGATCCTTGATGGTTGCCTCATTCAATCCTCGATAGTCCACACAGAGTCTTAAGGTGCCCTCCTTTTTCTTGATGAACAGGACAGGGGATGCGGCGGAGGAGGTGGAAGGGCTAATGAAGCCCTTATTCAGATTTTCATCAATCTACCCTTTTAGGGCGGGGAGCTCTGGTGAGCATAGGTTATCGAGACGGCCGAAAGGAGGAGTGAAGCCTGGTTTCATGGGTATCTCATAGTGTACCCCTGGCCGACTAGGGGGTAGTTGGGTCTGTTCTTTTTCCAGGAACACGGGTAGAAAATCATGGTACTCAGGTGGGATGATTTCTTTGACTTCCTGTTGTTCCAACACCATGTGATCAAGGGCACATTGGAGGGCATAACGTTTAAGAAAATGAGGTATTTCATATTCAATTCCGTGGATACCCGTCATGTCTGTGGTACAGTGTTTGAGGCAATAGTTGTATTTGAAGGTAACAGTGCTGGTGGCAAAGCAGATGGTGACATCTGTTGTTTCAACCAAGGGATGCCAAGCATGGGGGGGTAACAACCAAGTTTGGTGATAAAGGCCGGGACAGATTCCAGGTGGTCAGTTATTTTGAGTTCAAAGCAGGCGATATGAATTATTGCCCCAGAGCTGATGGGTCTTCCATCTATGGCGGAGAGGTGGACAGGTTCTTTGAGTTGGAATAGGGGAAGATAGTGATGGCTAGCGAAGTCTTGATCCATGAAAGCATAACCAGTGGATCCAGAGTCGATAAGGGCGTGGGCTCGTATTATGGGTTGGTTGTGTATGATGTCACACGCGACTATCAACTAGTTATCCCTAATTCCAGTTTCCATTTCGTGCAGACATAAACTAGAAATAACTAAACAACGGGAAGACTTAACATGTCCCATGTCAGTGCCAGGAGCTGCACATGGGACGACTAGTTTTCTGACTTTTCTTGGGCAGGGAGGGGCTCCTCAGGAGTGGGAACGGTGTGGGTGGCAGCCCCATGCATGGGGCAGGGTCCCTTGTTAGGACAAGGACGAGCCATATGTCCATGCCCTCCGCAGTAGAGGCAGAGGCCACGGTTGATCCTTTCTTGCCTTTCGGTGGTGGATAGCTTTCTGTGACCTGCCAAGAGGTCCATGGGGCTGGAGGCGGTGCCGCTGGCTGTAGAGGTTGGGGGTGGAATGGGAGCGGGGGGATGAGACGCAGCGGGGGTGGAGGTTCTTCAAGAGGTTGAAGAGGAGCCTTTCTTTTTGGCAGCTCGGCCGTGGACATTGTTGTCAAGCTGCTTGAGGAGGGAGAGGTAGTTGTTCCAAGATTTCGGGACCGGGAAAACATGTACCAGGGCATCCTTCAGCTCAGAGCTGAGGCCCTGATAGAGGGAGGTGCATTTGGCGGCATCATTCCACAGTGTGTCAACTGCCAGGCATTGGAAGTCAGAAAGGTATGCCACAAAGAGTCGGTTCTTTTGCTGAAGGCTCCTCAGAGCCCGTTTGGCCGTTTGGACCCTATTGTGGTCACCAAAGGCCTGTTCCAGTTCGGCATAGCATGCCTCCATGTTTGCAAAATCGATTCAGTCACCCAGGACTCGATATTCTACTTGGACGAAGGGGCGTCCATGGAGGAGATTGATGGCATAGCCGAGATGGTATTGTTCACTGGTGAACCGATGGGCGTCACCCTTGAGTTTCATTCCTAGCTGGACGTGGAAGGGGCGAAGTTTGTTGGTAGCACGGTCGAATTGTTCAGGGTCGGGTATCGAGACTTGTTTATTGCCACCAGCAGGGGTTGCGGCGCCGCGGGCAGGCATGAGGGCGAGGGCTGTGTCCAGGGACGTGATAGTGACGTTAGCCTGCGCGAGGCTGGCCTCAACGATGAGGAGTCGGGCCTCAACACCTTGGCCTTCGGTGCGGGGATGATCTTGTTCTGGGGTCAGGAGGTTACAGGGTTGTTGTAACTGTTGGTATTGTGGGGTCTGTTTGGGGGGGATGGGAATTGCCTGTCGTGGACAAGGAGCAGGTGCTGCTTGGATTCGACGGGACAGGTCCCAACTGAGGGTGAACTTGGCTTACAGTTGGTCAAGATCCAGGCCTGGGATATCATGGTTTTCAAGAGCCCCCAGTTCCCGAAGGGGACTGGTGATGATAACAGGGAGGTGGGCTGTGGCCATAGTTAGGTGTGGGTTGGATCCTGGTAGATGCAATCTTGTATAACGGGCAGGGCCTGAGGGTGGGGTAGCCCAAGGCACACCACAATCAGGACAGGCAGGATTCTGGAGATGAGGTCTAGGTGCGGGGGTACAACCAAAGCAAGTAGTACGAGGTTCGGGGTTCAGGGGTTCAGGGTCAGGGTTCAGGGGGTTCAAGAGGATGCCAGATGATACAGAGTGTAATTCCTAGGTACAGGTGTCGGAATTATATCTAAGTTTATTTATACTCGTCGCACTAAAACATGTCTTAGTATGATCGAGCGCCCCCCAGACAGGAGCTTAACGCAAGTCAGGATCCACCGATGGGACTGCCGCCCTGCTACCCCCGCTGAAACACAGGGAACTAAATACAAGATACCGATCCTCCGTCCCCATACCGTTAACTACCCCAGTGAGCGAGCACCACTACTAAAGCTGAAGTACAAGTCTATCAACAGTCCAGTACCCATCTGCTCCACCTAGCCAGACCACGGAAATCCCAGCACAATGAACAAATCACTACCACTGGCAGCATTGCCCCAGCCATGCATCTAAAATCCTCATAATATCATAACAAAAGAAATCTACCAAAATCAACCCCACCTGGCACCCAAGAAAGCATTCCAGTACTATCTCTTGGAAGGACCATGACAAAGGGGCGGTACAAAACCAGTTTCCCCTAAGCAATCAATCGAGGCAGGCCTAACAGCCATACCCCTTGCACCACAATAGCCAACCCAAGAGACCCCTAGGACATTATCATCATAGGTATGCCACCCTATGTTGATCCAACCATATCCACCTCTTCTTCATGTTCTACCGACGCCTCGGATTCATGGGTATCTGGAAGAGGGTGAGAAGAGCAAACAGGTGAGTAGGATTTGGGTGGGCTATCACAGTTCACACACCTGAGTGTGGCATGGCTGCAAGGACGGCTGTGAAGACAGCAGGTAGCCATAGGGCAGGAGTGATCCCCAGTAGGGTGAGGAAGGATGCGCCAGCGGCAGGAAGGAGGCAGGATGTCTTGGACGCTATGGTCGCCAAAGGTGTGACAGTTGACACACGGGGTATATTTGTTGAAGCGAAGATGGTGTTCGGTATGCTAGGTGTTAGAGAAGGCAGAGAGGTGTTTGCCAACAAAAGAAGGAGCCTTGGGTCCTGTGATAGAAATAACCATGGTTGAGGCAAGTTTACCGATGCGTGCTATGTTTGAGGTAAGCCACTGGGGCTGTTCAGTAAGAGATAAGCCTGAGTTAAAGGTGGTGAGTTCTTGGGCAACCGAAGCCAAAGGGGTGGAGGTAGCGATGCCATGTACCAGAAGCTGGCTGGCAGAGGTATCGAGGTAGAGAGTAGAGGCACCAGGAATCAGGTGCAAAAAGGTGCCAACTTTACTGTTGACAGTGGTCGCTCTAACCGTATCCATAGTAGTAAGAGTAACATGTCCATCCAAGAAGGAGACAGACTGGATGAGAGTGGAGGCCAGGGCCTGGTTGATGCTGTTACATAGCTGTACAGCAGTAGAGGTAATGGGGGCAGCATCTCTTTTGATGATAAGCCGACACTCGCGCATGGTGAGGCCCTTTTTCGCGTCTGTAAGAGGCTTAACTGAGGGAGAGGAGGGTTTGGCTGGCTTGGGGCCAGGCTTTGGGGGTTTTTGAGAAGGATTCCTTGCCCTCCTAGCGATGGTAGCCCAAGAAGGGGGAGCTGGCGGGCCAGGAGGGAGGATATGGGGAAGGGTAGAGGGTGGAGGAGGGACAGAGGGCTGCTCTGTAGTATTGGTAGTAGGAGGTGCCGGCGGGGCAGTAGTAGGAGCAGGCTGAGATAGAGTGGAGGTATGGAGCACATCCAACTCCTCAGTGAGGGCGGTGATGTGCTCGGTTAGCCTATCGGTCACCTTCCTGTAGTCTTCGTGCAATATTTGCCACATGTGGATTAGGCCAGGAAGGGATCTTTCAAATTAGTGTAGGGTGTTGGGATTTTGTCCTGTGCTACCAACTCTTCAAACATGCTCATGAAGGTGCCATACCGGCTGCCTTCAAAATGGTCTGCTCAGTATCGTGGTAAACTTGAAGTGGTGCCACTCTGTGGCCGTTTAAGTGAGGCGGGGCCTTGAGGCTGAAAGCTAGGTGATAGCCGAACCTGCGAAGCCCGTTCAAGCGGTGTAGGAGGTTGTACAATGAGAGGGGGTGATGACCCCATGATAAAGGTGATGAAAAGAAACTTTAACCCAACTCGGGCCAAAGAGAAGGTATCGTGGTGGATAAGATAATTTTCTGGAACATAAGAAAGGGTGTCCGAAGGAGATTACCAGATTGTGTAAAGAAAGTAAAATATAAAGGGGCACATCCCTTTATATATTAAGGAAATCCTCCATAATCACTAATACAAAAGAAAGCTCTTGGCGTCGCGGGCAGCTGCTATCATTCCGTCAAGTTCCGCCATCTTCCGTTGCACGGCAACGCATTCCAATAACCTATACAAAGGATATCCAACTATGCCACCAAGAAAACCACAATCAATTTATGCAACCAAAAATCCATGCAGGTTCCGTCTCCATACCCGGGTGGCCATGACACGTTGCAACGGGGGCTCCCTCAGGTAGATGGCTCCTAAGGATGCGACCGCACCAAACTTCGAATCACTCGAACACAGCTCTTGCAAAAGTGTAAAGAATAAAAGTAAACGGTAAAACTTAATATCGTTAAGCTCAGGCTTATCTCAATTAAAGTCTCTCGAGAGGATGTTGATTCTGTCGGGGTAGGAGAGTTCTCGTATAATCTTTAAGTAGTCAGACCTATACCAAAAACTCCCCCATCAGGTTACCCGGACCAACGTGAGTATGCCCTTCTCCGTAAGGGTTGCCCCGGCACCATTACCGTGTCCCCGAAGGGCTATAGGTGTCAGCGCACTCTAGAAGAAATCTCCCATATGCACATCAGTTCCTGCGAGGTGTTCATCAGCAAAAGTTTACTCTTGCATCCTGTGCGTCCTGTGCGTCTGACGCACAGGACGCACAGGACGCAAACCGTTAATCAGGACGCCGGCTGAATCCGTTCTTGCGTCCTGACGTTCCCATCCGCACCCTCCTGCATCCTGACGCTCACCGGACGCGTGGCACTCCAACCCCCCTGCGTTGTGACCCTTGCTAGCTCGGTTCCGGGCGTCCTGACAATCCATGCCCTTTCCCCCTTAGCGTCCCGAGGCCCCTGCTACTCCGGCATGGCGTCCTGACGCCCTTACTACTCCCGGCCGGCGTCCTGACATCTCTGGACCTCCTGCCCGGCGTCCCGGCCATCCGGCCACGCCTGCTTTGCGTCCGGAGAATCTCTGCTGCTTCTGCCTCTCGCCGTGACGCCCATCAACCCTCCCCCCGCGTTCCAATCCTGTCCATGTAAAGCCAGTTCTGTTTGGATGACTTAATCTATATCGCTTGCCTCCCACTGCCTGTCTCGTCCGCTCTCCTCCTCCTAAGTTCCTGTCCCTGCTCCTGTATCTCATGACTTCGTAGAACTACTCCCATGTGCCCCGAGTACTATATTACCCACCTCTTCCATCCTGATTTCACACTTTCAATTGACGTGGTCGGGATTTTCTCGCCGTAATTGGAACGTACTCCATATGTTCTGGGACTTTCGGTAACCACATCTGATTACAATTTGGTCTCGATATGTGCTGCTTATACTCTATTTACTATCGTACGGCGTCACATTGGCCCGCCATTTTAATCTATCGAGTACACTAGGCGCTATTGAAGCTTGCGATCCCCCCGGCACGGCCGGTACCCATATGCGCCCCGTCGAGCCCACTGTCGATCCCGGTCCCACCGACCAGTTGCCTCCTCTCTCGCAATCAAAATTCCCTTCCTGCTGTCCTTCTATAGCCGTCACCTGCCCCGACTGTGAATCATCCACACTAAGCGAGACGCGCGATGAAATACATGGACTGCCCAAGCTCCCCGACGTCGGACGTCCCGTGTGTTCCGGTGTATCGTCTAGACTATCCTGTTCAATATCATGAAAGCCAAGAGACCGTCCAATGGCCGTCTGGCTACAATCAGAAGCAACATCGGGATGGGGCCACTGTTCCCGCCTGCTCTGGCGCCCCAAATAGACCTCTAGAGGGTAGTCGGTCATTGTCTGTCTACCCCGCGAAGATTGGCTTGGAGCCTGGTTGGATTTCCTGCGCTCGAGCTCCGCGCTTACAGCATCAACGTCATCATCATACCCTTCTACTCCATCATTCTGAATCCCGTATTGTTGCTGGAGCTTTTCGGTGATGATTTGGCGGATGTTTTGGACCACCAGCTCCTGGATCTGTGCGGGAAATCTCTGCCATGTTTGCCTCTGGCGTGCCAAGAGGTCTTAAGTGGGTGACGGGTTAGCCAGACTCCTTCACTACGGCCCACTAGAATGTTCTGAGATTCTTACCCATAACAATATCAGGCTTGAAGTCCTTCGGCTCTTCGTACTTACCCGTTTGCCACGCCCGGAGAGTGTCGCATAGTATAGCGGAAGTCAGGCAGATCATAGTTCCGTTGATCCTAGATAGGAACTCAGGATCTATCCTGCCTTGCATTTTCTTTCCGGCAAAGTACTTGCCATATATGGCCTCGGGGATCTGGGGCGCAAGGAATGGCAGGATCAAACGCTGTCCAAATTCATACATAGTTAGTCGTATTACCCAATAGCCATTGCTAGTCGTCGTGGTAACAAACCTCATACCCTTTCGGGTCGCACATGAACCGGTCTCCTTCCAGAAGATAATCAACTCTACATACGATGGCTGCTGCACCTTGTGGCAGTGGCAGTTCATATAACTTTACTATGTGATGCTTCACATGATAAACGAATTGTGACCGTACGCCTGAGTGCTTTTGGCGTATCTATCAAGGTTATTATAATTTGCCATGTGTCCAGATATCTGGCTTCGATCACTTACTATTGTTATGCTATCCTCGGACGGTTCAATACGTCCGCAACCCTCACTCATATTCAACGCATCCTCCCAAACATTGTACACTTTGGCCGTCAGAACAACTACGTTAGGTAGTGGGTCATCAAAAAGAGTGTATTGGAGAATCAGATCCCTGGCCAGCCGTAATATAGAACTTTCAGGTCCTGTAACATTATTCTTCCGGCTGCTACTTCCGTGCCAGTTAACGTCGCGTCGGGCTACATCTAGATAATCTACCGGGCTAGAGCTTCTGATATCCGAGGAAAGCATACTCGAGCGACCCGGTGGAGACGAATTCCTTGCTGAGCTTGACGACGGAACACCAGGAGTGGAGGATCTGCCGCGAATGATGCGGGCAGGGACAGCACGCATTGGCAGAGAAGGGCCGGATCGCTGTGATCCGGCAGTAGTCGAAATCCGAACTGTTTTCCCTCGGTTGGTATCCTCTCTGTTCGCTGTCTGTGACCCGTGACGGCGTGGTGTTGCTCCCCCATCACTGAGATCAATGTCTTCCGCATCAGCGTCGATTTCTGATTCTGATTCTGAGGAGCCCGGGGAGATTTGGTACTCATCACTGCTATCCTCCGATATATGTACAGCTTCCACGTACACTTGGTCTTCGGCTTCAGTTACGGGGTCGGGACGCACAGCTGCCTGCATTGTGCTTTTACGCGAGCGCTTCGGTGGTCTCGTTAGTTGGCTTGTTGTTTGCGGGGGAGAAGAAGGCGGACGTGACGTCTGGTCATGGGTACGCGCGCTCTGGGAGCTGTGCGAATTGTTTTGTTGAGATTTGGATCCCGTTCCTCCAGGTTCCACGGGGCCAGGTCCGGCGTCGTGTTTACGTCCATACATATTACCAACAAGGGGGGTCGGTTGACTGTTGAGGCGGGATCGTTGCTCCATTGGCATGATGGAAAAGTTACACAGATAGGAGAGAGAGAAAGCAGTGGTTAGAGAAGTGTAAATAGTATATCCGCGATAAAATCTGGAAAATGTGTAGGTTTCTTATGTTCGTTAGGATGTAGCAGGTCTTATACGCTAGAGCTAGGGGTACATCCAGATTCATCAAGTATCACTCAGTATTAATCTCCGGGGTTCGAATACGAAAAAGCTGATTTCCCAATGTTCAATGTAATGTCCACGATCAAACGCCAATGTCTCCAACTATCATAGGGCGTGAAGTCTAGCGTAAATAAAAGAGGAAATGAAAGGACACGGCAGAGGAGAGTGGCGTCCAAAATCTAGCGATAATGAGTAGGGTTTACCGATATAGCTTCGCACTAGATATAGTCTGTGCCTAAATGGGATTAGCAGAAGCGAAGGTCTTCCCTGGACGACCTGGAGTCGACGCAGCTGAACGTCGGACATACAGGGTTGGTAGTCAACAATCGTGGAATAGTTTGCGAGACACACAGGACGCCTCGCCAGGTACCGACTTGGTATGCGGAGGTTGCCGAGTGAAGACATGGTTCAGGGTGTGCTAGGACATTGACTAACTTGAAGAATACTACATATTGACGCAAGGGGATTGAAAACCCAGGCGGCCCACCTTGGGAGAAGAAAATTCTAAGAATACAAGTCCGCCCATTACGCGTGATCGTGCAAAAAAATGTGGTATCCCATGAGAGGCTGAAGTAACGGGGATTCCCCATGCTAGGCGACAGACAGACAACGAGGAGGCGACGGACAAGCGAGGAATGTAAGCCTAATAAAAGCAAGACGCCCAAGCGGCGGCCAAGAAGGAATCCAGCAGGTAGCGCTCTAGTGAGATAGAAAAAACTAAGAGAGAGAAACTAAGCTACGAGACACTAAATCGCGTACAAGGAAACCCAAGAAAAGATAACTGGAAAACCAGATGCCCAAATGGGTAAGAAATAAGAGAAAAAAACAAAGAGCGAGAGAAACCCCTGCAAACCGGAGACAGTCAAGGCGCCCGGGCAGTGAAGGAGACCAGAACCCTGGCACAGGAAAGAACAAAGACAAAGGGCATCTAGGAGTAAAAACTTGGGGAAAAAAGAAATAAAGCACCGCTCAAAATACGGATCATCCGGCGGCCGTGCGTAGTACCAAGCAGCGAGACCCGGGGCGCTCCGGGCTCGAGAAGGCTCGATGCTGCCCCTTGGGGCCAGGCATATTGATTATCCGGGGGCACCACGAGGGGGCGGATGGCGGGGCGAACCGCGGGGCCCAGGGCGCTTTTGGGCTTGAGAAGGCCGGATGCTGCCCTTCGGGGCCAGGGGGGACGGCGTTTTCCTGATGGCGTCCTTTCTCTGCGCTGGTACCACTCTGCCGGCCTTTCCTCCAAGAATTGGGGGCAGCTGGGGCGACAGACGCCAAGTGACAGACAACCAGAGGACGACGGACAACCAGGGAAGGAAAGTCTAAGAATACAAGACGCCCAAGTGGCGGCGAAGGAAGAAATCTAGTGTATAGCACCCAAGCAAGATAGAAAAACCTAAGAAAAAGAAACGGGGTAACAGGACGCTAAAGCGCGCATGAGAAACGCCAGGAAAAGATAAGAGGAGATCAAGACGCCCAAAGGGGTAAGAGAAAGCCCCGCAAAAGGAACCAAAGAACTAGACGCCCAAGAGAGAGAGAGAGAAAACCACACAGACGGAAAGCGAACGCAAGCAACGGAGCGAAAACAAGGACAAAACAAGAAGAAAATGAAAGCGGGCGAAAAAATAGCAAAGGGAAGAAAAAACCCTGGCAGCAGATAACGATTATTCGGCGGCAGTACGACGTGCCGAGCGGCGAGGCGGAGGGCGTGTCGGGCTTGAGAAGGCCCGATGCTGCCCCTTGGGGCCAGGCATATTGATTATCCGGGGGTACCACGACGGGGCGGACGGCAGGGCAAACAGAGGGGCGAACAGCGCGGCCCAGCGCGCTTGACTGATTCCCCAGCATGTTCTGGTTGACTTGCCGGACGTGTGACTAACATAGAGAGGTCAATATTCGTCGGATATAACTAGTTTGATGGAAGATACTTACTTTTCCCGCCGAATGGGGGTTTGCGTACTTCTGGCTGGCATTTTCG